>QFDD01005068.1:0-12700 GCA_006871305.1 Vachellia collinsii | reverse complement strand
TAATCCAAGATTAACTTTGAATTGCTCACTGTTTGAAATCAATTGCAATCTGTCCATTTTCATTGTTAAGAAAAAGAAAACCCTAAAAAGAATAGTTAGATTTAAATTCAGTTGTTTCATTGTTTTTCCAATCAGGTTTTCTACAAGGTTTCCTTTTTAACTTTGATTGCAACTTTAATCTGTTTAAAAGCTTGAATTAAACTCCTCACAAGAAACGACCTAGGTGTGCAACACTATACTACATTTTTTTTATCACCTAGTATTTTGAAAGCCTATACGACTAAGGGCGATTCCAATTATCCCAATGAAAGATATCTAATTCTATACTATTTACATTAATAAAATATCCCAATAAGCAGATAATATTACTGAGGTTATCTAGCTATGTTGGCTGCTTGACGATTTAGGAGCTTCACGAGCATCCTCTAATGACATATATTATGATAGTCAAGTAGCTAGGTCAAGATTGCTTACAATGATGTATTACATGAGTGAACAGAACACATCAAGCTTGACTATTATTTCACTTCGAAACATATTATTCGATGCACTATCAGATTTGTTCCTATTTGAGCAAAGCACCAACCGGTTGATTTATTTACTAAATCTTTTAATCTTAGTTGCTTCCAATTTCTGGTAGACAAACTCAAGTTGCTTTCTATCAAGCCATCTTGAGTTTGAAAGGGGTGTTGATATGATTTGATTTAAAATTTATTATAATTTCTATTTATTATTATACATTGGAATTTATTTGACAGTTATATTTTACTGTATATATTGATGTACTCAGATGATTCCAACACTTAATATAATACTTTTCCAATCATTTTCTCGCTCTCTTCTGTTTCTTTCAAATGCATTCCTTAGTAATTGAGAAAAAGGTACAAATGGCTTACATAATAAAACAGAGTGGTATAAGATATTGTTTAAACTACAGATTGCACACATAGAGAGAACCGGAGGTAGTATCAAGAGTAAGAGTAGGAGAGATCGGAGGACTAAATTTTTACATTTAACATGTATTGAATTATAAAACAGCACCGTACACAGATAAACATATTTTCATTTATTAACCATCCACATCATACATAAATATAAATGAATTGTAACATCCACGAGAGAGACATGAAGGCGAATACAATACCCTATATATTCTGTGCGGTTCCACTATGAAATCCTTGGGAACTAATCCAGTTCCCATTTGAACAACTTGGAAAACTCGCATGAGGACAAACAAACAAATCACATTATGAATTAAGGTGTTATATTTAGAACTATTTTTCTTGGTTTCAAGCAGGTTGGTGGTGAGGAATGAGGAGAACAGGAAGGCCCTTAGCAGGAATAGGCATAGGATCAACAACAATGTTCTCATGAGGAAGCAACTTTTGCCACTTGAACCTCTTCACTAAGTTGTGCATGAACACCAGAATCTCCAGACGAGCGTACTCTTTTCCGGGACACATTCTGGGACCTCCTCCGAATGGCACAAATGTGTACGGTGCTGGACCAGTACCTTCGAATCTTGTGGGATCGAACTTGTTTGGTTCAGGGAAGTATTCTGCATTCTTGTGTGTTGAGTTTGCACTCCAATACAGCTATTTTCATCCAAAATAGAAAAGAAAAAAATGCCATTCAATCCATTCAGATCATAATGTGAAGGCGTAGCATCACACACATACACACACACTCTTCCTCCTATCCCAAATACAGGAGTTATGTAATATCGTTTACTTTAATTCTAAATATAAGATATCAATCAATTTTATATATCATATATCAGCTTTATAATTTTCTCCTAAAAATATTCATATTGATCGCACACATTAAGGGAGTTCCTATATATTAATTGACGGTTTCAATACATATGATTAAATAGGATAGTTTAGAGAAATCAATACACATTTGTTATAAATAACTAATTTGATTGATTTTCTAAATATCCTGAAATTTTAGTTATTTAGCTCTCTTGTATCAAAGATAGGAATAAGTAGTACCTTCCAGCCCTTTGGAATTGTGAAGCCATTGAAGATGAAGTCATTAATGGCTTCCCTGAAAGCTCCTTGGAGTGGAGGGGCAAGTCTCATGACTTCACAAGCTACGTTCCACGAGTATTTCATCTTTTGGATGTCATCCCAATTCAATAATTCTCCTGTGGCTTTTGATCTTGCAATTTCCATTTGCTCTGTATTAACAACATAACCAAAACGCAAAGAGAGTCAGGAAAAACTCACTCACTCACTTGTTTTCTTTTGGCACAGAAGATATATGGATGTGCAATTCCATTGAATGTAGTATTTGTTTCAGGAAGATTCGACATCATAAAATAGTTTTTTTATGCAATTATACTTTAATATTTTAGGATATTTAAAGCAACTTAATTAACCCTTTAACGTAACAACATTATCTAGTTCCCAAAAATATGTTTGGTTCTACTTGCACAAGAAAATGAAATATTCTCTCATTCTGGCTTTTATCGCCAAAATCCTCCAATAAGATATCGACAGCAACAATATAAAGAACAGAGGTAAAAAATTGGCATGCAAAAATAATGTGTTACGTGCGTTCTCATGGGAACAAATTCTATGAGATTCCATTACAGATAAAAGATGCCACGTGTTCACCAGAAATTATATATTCAGGGATCTGAAAGATGCATCCGATCCGTTAGCCATCAATTTTAATAAATGAATTAGGCAGCTACCTATGAACATTAATTCAACAAACTTTTTTTTTTTTTTTGCTTTTCTATTGAACATGACTAATGACTATCCAATTAAATTCCTGGAGATAAAACCAAACGCAATAGAGAGGACCATGAACCCACCGTACTATAAATGAATAAAGAAATAGATAGATGAAGGGGAAAGCCAAATCAAGTAGCCATATTCATGAGTTTGAGTTTTCAGTGATAAACTCCTACATATATCTAGATTTAATTTCTTGTTTATTTTATTTTTTAAAAATATTTTAATGTATAAAGAATGTAAAATAAAGATAATCTTTAACAATCAATTTTGTAAAAAATTATGATTTTTTGTTTAGAAATCAGCAGTTTAAAAACACAGACAGTTAAAACAGTACATATTTGGACAGTTCGGAGATCTCACAGCAGCAATGAATACCAAGATGCTCATGCCATGAGCACCGAAACCATTTCCCACCGGGCAACATGAAATTAATAAAATATATGAGACGACATGGTAGCTAAAGAGACTCACCCTTGTAGACTTGATCATAGATGTGGGGCAACTCCGCAAGAAACTTAACGATGAAAGTGCAAGCAGCACTTGCAGTGTCATGGCCTGCAATCAACAGACCAAGAATCTTATCTGCAATATCCATCTCACTCATCAGCTTCCCATTCTCACAGCCCGCCGTCAACATGTGTGACAATATATCTTGCGTCGCCCAAGCCTTGCCTTCTGCTAAATCCACCTTCCTCTCCCTTATAATCGCCAAAAGCTCCTTCCTTATAAACCTCGAAGCCTTTATCGCTCTGTTGAATGGTGTTCCTGGCAAGTTTATGGGCATCGAAATAATCCCTGAAGCTAACACATGAAACGGCTCGGCGAACCTCGCCACCTGGTTCGAATCTTCCACGCTCAGGAATATCCGACAAGTCAACCAGAACGTGTATCTGATCAAACAAAAGCATATATGGTTATTACAAATGTCTGTTTTTCAAGGCACCAACGTATAGTATGAGGTGATGAATGGTTAATGTGAATCCAATCACCTCTTGGCCAAGGGGAAGACGGTGACCTCCTTCTTGTTCTCCCAATCAGAAGCGAAGTGTCTCTGAGCGAGGCTGTCCATGATTCCGATGTAACGCTGCAGAGCCTCCGGCTTCAAGAACTGAGGAAGCATCTTCCTCATCTTCTTCGCTTCTTCGTTGGAGTTCGTCTGAAGCGACGTCGGAAACACCTTGTCCACCGACTCCGGCCACCACACCGTCACGAGCTTGTTCTCGTTCGAGAACAAGAACTTGTTGCACTCCGGCCCGCAGAACACAGCCGCCGGCTCGCCGAGGATGCAAGTCTTGAAGATATGGGACGAGAACCTTTGCATGCGGTCGAAGACGAACTTCTCGGGATGCCCCTTCCATCCGGTGGACAGAAACTCGAGGCTCTCTCCGATCACAGGATAGCCAATCTTTCCCGGCGGGAGGCTCGCGCCGGTGAACATGGACAAGTGCTTGTAAAAGAGGAAGAAGAGATAGAGGGTGACGAAAGAGACGAAGAGAAGGAGAAGGGTGAGGTGGAAATGCTCCATGAATGTGTTGTTTCTGCTTTCCGCAAAATCTGATTGGAATATGCAGTGAACAACAGACTTGGGCGAGCTTGCAATTTATAGCCCTAAACGTTGGAATTAGTTTAAGTGCTAAGCACAGAGCTTACCTAATCCTACTAATCTTATCTGGATCGTTCAGATCTGGATCTGAACGGTCCAGATTTGATTTTTTTAAAATAAAGATTTTTTCAGTAAAAAATTATTTTTTTAAAAAATAGTAGTTAATAGATTGATTTTATTTTTTATTCTGCATTTATTGGAATAATTTTTTTTAGAAAAAAATAGATTTTTATAAAATTAAATCTGGACTGTTCAGATTAGATTTGAACGATTCAGATAAGATTAATAGGATTAGCTAAGTTTTAGGCTTAGCATTGAAACTAGTTCCCTAAACAAACGCTTTGGTTCGATGGACATGTTTGAGATACAAAAACCGCCCGCGAGTCAAACTAAGATAGCGAGCTCATTTTACGTGTAACATCACCTTTATCTTACACAACTTTTTATTTGGATCCCATGACTCCTAGAAAAATGTCAATAAAAAGATCGCAGCATTAAAATCTTGATTTCAAATATTTGTAAAACATTTTTAAATATTGACATATGTCACAAGTGTGACTTTGTGCATCTTTACATTATATACATATGTATGCATATTATGAAAAAAAATGATAAATATATTAATTACGTATTTAGTTTCTTTCATCTCATTAAAAAAAGTTGATCAACTCTTATATTAAAAGTAAGAGTTTGTAATATTATAATATATATGTAGGCGAGTTCAGCTAAACTCTAGAAATAACATCGAGTTCAGCTAAACTCTAGAAATAACATCGAGGAGCACAAAGGGAATGGATTATTATTGATGAGTGTGTACATTTAGGTATGTTTGAGATCATTAAGCGACAACAAGGGTAGCTAAGATTGACAGCTGTACGTATTGCAACTGGACCTCTAACTAATCAACAGAGTTTAGTTCTTATATAAACTGTACACTAACAGGTTCGGCGTGCTCTTAGAACAGTGACGTCATTTCTCCACCATGAGGGTCGGATGCTTCAATGCATTTACATTTTTCTTTAGAACAGTCGTTAAGGGTCCACATTAGTTAATCTGTCCTCAAATATGAAGTATGTGTATATACACTCGTTTTGCCAACCAAACACGTGGCATTTCAATCACTAGAAAGCGTACATGGAAACGTTCGGCTGGTAAAGACTACTAGAGATTTTGTTCGTCAAGGTTTTTATTCGAGGTTAACAAGATGCAAAACTACCGTGAAACTTTTACCAGAAAGAACATCAAGTATCATGTATCTTTTAGAAGTGTAAAAATATTTACAAACTTTTAAAATGCATACAATGTTAGCCAAAATTTAATGGTCATAACATTTTTACCCATGTTTTAAATGTTCATGAGTTTCTAATTAAGATATTAATTGTAAAATGGGACTTTTCACTCATGTGTAACTGAGCATTACAATATGCAACTGAGTTTTCACGTTATGTGTAACTGAACTTCCACATCTGTAACTGAGCATATCTTATTCTCCAATGGGGGATTTTTCCCCAATTTTCCTAAAAAAAAAAAATTCAATACCAAATGAATACCTTATATATACATTGTAATTTTCTGCATTAAAACTAGTTATTATATTAATTATAATTGTAACTCCTCCGACCTTTAAGATAAGACATTGTTAAAGAGTTAATTTTGATTTTAAATATATAACCGATTTTTAATTTTTGTCAAATTTTTTTTTCAAATTACCTCTGTTTGATGGTCTTTCAACAATAATGAAAAAAAAGGAGGGAGAGGATTAAGGAAGATGATTAGGATATTTTTTTTTGAAAAATGTCATATTAATTAACCTAATTAACATTCTTAATCTAATTAATTTAAATAAGCAGGCCTTATATTTAAAATCGGAACGAGTTACTATCAATTTTTTTGGTGATTAAATGATATCATTATTACCTCATAATAATTATTTATTGAGAGACGCTAGTATTCTCCTCAATCATTAAGGCCTTTTGGATTTTTGAGTCAAAATGGGAATATATTCAATGAGTAACTAAATTCGCCAAAAGGTTTGCCAACTCCAGATCTTTTTTTTTTTTTTTTAAAAGGCTATGTACTGCCTTTGAGAAAATACAGTTCGGATTAACATTGATAAATGGGGAGGATAATTACCGTAAAGTCTAAAAAAAAATTTAATTATCAAAAGTATCAATGATAAGTAAAAAGCATAAATATGTTATTAAAAAATGTCATTACATACTTTTTAGTTATTATTATATTTCTGGGCAATTTATTTCAGAACATCATAGTAATTCCTTCGAAAAATATTCCAAGACTCAAACAACTAACATAAAATATTAATTTCATGATAAACTATATTACTACCCCTATATTTCTAACAAAATAATTAATTCTGGTCCCAATAAAATTGCCATCAAATCAAATAGTTGATGTTTGAAAATGGGATTTATTATATATATATATATATATATATCGTAGGTCATTTCTAGAAGTGCCACTCATACATTCTAGATTGCTTGGAGTAAAAATACATATAACTGCATAATTGAAAAGGGTACACACATGCAAGCTCGCAAATTGATTTTAGTTTTTATATGGGGCTTCGATATGAACACTACGAAAAACACCAACCTTAATTAAATGGGAAGACAAGGGTCAAATAGAGAGAGAGAGAGAGAGAGAGAGAGAGAGAGAGAGTAAAAAACCAAGCTTGCCTCTCTAACCCTGTGCTCATAATAGTTACTCAGTGTGATATTTCTTTTTGGATCCAAGTAGTTAGAGCCATGCAAGTGTATATAATTGGTCTAATTAAGGATTTATATAAAAATTACACCTTCAAGACTAAAATGTGTTTAACGTGAGTGGAGAAGCATTATATTGCAAATGTGGGGAAGGAGGCTGAACTTAATTGGAAGCGCCAATTTTTTTTTTTGGGCCATTTGCTTCATGAGGACATTGTTCTTAAACTTGCTAGCGTTCCTCCACACCAACAACCTAATTAATGTTGCAGATAGTTGTCGATGGAACTTACGTACTCCTTATGATGAAAGATTCTCTATGTCCTAAGCCTATAAAAGTCTTTAAATGATAACAAATTGGGATCAAGAAGATAGGCAATGGAACATCATTACTTTGGAAATGGCCTAAACCTCAACAGGTTGAGACTTTTCTCTAGTTGATGCTGAAGAAGAAGGGGTTAATATGTAAGTCTGGTATCGAAGTTTTCGCTCAAAATTAACACTACTTTGAAAGTTTCAAAGAGTACAAGCCCAACCTTAAAAAAAAAATTAACATTGACCGTTTACATTTTTTACAGTAAGGAGTAAATTGCTTCCATTTTAACACTTTTAGGGTATGTTTGAATTCCTAAAAAATTTCAGAGACAACATTATTCATAGAGTGAAAATTTTCGGGATAAATATACACCTTTCCTCGTAGAAACTATTTACCAATGACGAATGGATTGGACACCATATGCATGCGTCTTGTGGCCTTTGTGATCGAATCAAACACAAACGATATTGATCTTAATTTGAAATTGTACTTCAGCTAGAAACTTTTGACGAATGAATTCTCATGATAGAGGCAAAAAATGTCTTCTTCTCTTGCATTTTTCTTTTTTCAAAGAAAAGGCCCTTCAGCACATCAATTCACAAAAACTTGTGAAGCATAGCATGCTAACGAATCTTGCTTTTTGCAAATGAACTAATTTACTATTACGGGTTACGTAACCCATTCTAACATGTTTTAATTATGAATGCCATATATTCATTCTTTCTCCAACGACCCTTCATTAATTTGCTCCTATTATAATATTCGCAATTTCATAGTCTGATTTAGTGGAAACAGTTGTTCATATATATATTTTTATCCAGAAAAATATTTGAGATTCGAACTGTAAAGTCTGGTTCAGTGATTCATGATACGTTGTTGTGTTGGTTTTAAATACAAATTAGAAACTGATATATAAATATTAATATTGAAGGGTTTGTTCAATGCACTTAGGAAAGGAAGCAATTGGGCAAATCAAATGAGTAACTTCGAATCACTGAAGATGATTGGTTATTCTATTTAGAGCGTGTTTGGTACAGCTTTTGGAGAATAGCCTCTATCTCGAATTGCGTGAAATATCTTATGAGATTAGAATCGATTTTAGGGAAAAATGATTGTAAAAAAAAATGAATATGTTTGGATACTTGTTGTTAGAACTTTTAGGATGTGAAATGATCATAAAGGGCATAAAGTAATATATTAAATTACTTTTTTAATTTTAGCACTAAAATGACATTGAATTTTTTTTTTAAAGTTTACTATTGATGCATATGTAAGCTCAAAATATAATTTCATAATAAAATGTGAACAAATTTTGAAATAAATAATTTGAAAAAATTATTTATATTTGCTTAAATATGTAAAATATGTGACATGACAACTACGTATATTTTTTTGGTTAATAGAAACTGAATGTTTTAAAACTGAACATATATTTCTGATTATAGATTCCAAATATTACAGCTTGCAAAATTACACAATATTAAAGTATGAGCACTGGTAAATGAAAATATCGTCACATTACATGACTACATGTCGCAATTATAATGAACTATTTCATCCCTTATAGCATTACGAAGACGAGACATGTTGGATGAATATGCTATTGATGGACATACTTGAGAAGCTTGAAATTCATTGTCTTCGCTACCACCACCATCATCGACAACATTGAAATAATCTTTTGATTCGTGCTGCAGTAAATCATTATCAGTAAGCGACGTTCTTCTAATTAAATTATGTACGGCCATCGTGGCGCACACAATTTTGACCTGCGTTGCAAAGTTGTATCTACCCATCTTCTGTAAAAGGGTGAACTTATTCTTCCACACTCCAAATGTCCTTTCTATTGTGCATCGTAGGCCAGAGTGCAGATAATTGAACATTTCATTCTGATTTTGAAATCTTTATGATCTTTGAAAATCAGGGAGATGGTAGCGCTCAGATATGTACGGTCCAAGGTATCCAATGGGCGTTGGGTAGCCCGTATCCACCAAATAATATTTATCTGTTTTAAATACAATAGCACATGTCAATAACATGTGTTGTACGTATATATGATAAACGCATAGGAACTTTAATCATACCTTTAGGAGAGTGAGGAAAGTTCATGGAAGGTGTTATGAGGGCATGATCAAATATTCGCGCATCATGTGCGGTACCTTCCCACCCAGCCAAAACAAAAGTGAAGCACATGTCCCAATCACAAACCACCATTACATTTTGCATCAAGATGCCTTTTGTTCCAATATATTATTAGCACCCTACTCCTTACCGCATGGTCAACGGTATATTAAACAATTGCAACTATTTCTGTAATTTTCATGTCTCTTATTTCTTGCAAACCATGTTGTAGCAATGCCGAGAAAAGTTCATAAAACATTTGTGCCTCCATTCTAAACATTTCATAACATCTAATGTGATTACCCTGTAATGTTGCATCAACCTATGCTTGACCAGTATAAACACTGTTTTCCCGTAGTTCTTTACAAAAATACAATCCAGCATATGCAGCTCATAACATAGCTGCACGTTGAAGCCTCTTTACTCATCTCCTAGCACAATCTTCAATTTTTGAATCTTGAATATCTGAATCTTCAGCATGTGAATGTTCATCATCCAAATTTATTTTTCTAACTGTTACCATACATATGAGCACATTAAATAAAACAATGAAGTTTTGGGTGTAGAGGAGGACAGTTGATTGAATGGCAGTGAGGTTTTTATCCCAACTAGATGTAAACCTCATCATATCATTATACTTAATCAAGAACTAGATATTTGAATAAATTAGTAACTAAAACGTTCCACTCAATAAATTTATTGAGCGTTATCTTTAATTTTCCTCCATCTTTTTTTGAAAGATTACATTGTTTGATTTATCCTTTTTACCAACACTTTCAATACCCTTTTTTATGCATCTCCAAAATCCAGACCACCTCAAATAATGTTATACCATTTTTCTTTCATAGATATTATGCCAACTTTTTATTGTATATATCCATTACGAATGATATTTATTTTTTGTAATGATGACACATTAATCTCAAAATCCTTTCGTTTGAGTTAACTTTCATTTTATCTAATTAAAAACTTACACGATCACAAATAAAAAAAGCAGTCAATCAAAATTCGACCTCTTGTTCCCAAGAGTTACATCACATTACAGCAATACATACATGCAAAATTCGTAATGATGAGATCGAGATCGAGTATTAATTGCAAAATATTGAAGTGAGTTACAGGCTAAGGGATGTCACATCACCACATCATCATCTTCTCACGCACTGCAAATAAGTCAATCAAAAGGAAAGAAAAAGGAACACGAAACAGAACCTCACCCTCACCATACAACATTTAATGAGATATAGCATATGGATGATGTATCACATCGTTTTCAGCTTCATAATTTTTTTGGCCAACTTTTCATCTTCATAATTACTACTAGGAAGATACATGCTCTTAAGGGAAAAAAAATCCCTACACCTAAATATAAGAGTCGAACAAGATGTTTACTTTGCTCATTAATATAAAAACTCAATCATCTTTGTCTTCCAAATATATAGTTTTTCGAAAGTATCCTTATTAATTTCATGTATTAAGGGTTTTCAATGATGATCGTTCAATTGCACATAATTAAAAATGATATTTGAATAAAACCAAAGTATATTTTTTTATGAATAACTAAATTAATTTCCTTAACATATATGAATTAGTTACCTATACCCCTTATACTACTTTCAATCCTTAATACCACTAATAGAACAAAAGTTTGTTCCTAACCATAAGTCACTTGGATAGTAATTTATGACATCTTTCTAGTTATATTCCTATTTAATTTCTATTTGAAAGAGAGAAAGAGAATAGAGAGGTGATAGTTATTTGTAAATGTAGAGAGGTAAACATTTTAGTAAGGGCAAATGTGGGAGATTTTATCAATTTAATTCTGTTGATATAGGTACATCATAGGGAGCGGTATCTTTCTTTCGCAAGTCAAGCATGCTTCTGATTTGATATCTCGGGCTTTTCTCATTGATGAGGGGGTTGAGAACACTCCCATTGAGCCTAATTCTCAATTCGTTCTTATTGATGGGACCTTGTTGGAGAATCCCACACGTTACCCATAGCTGGTTTGGGGGGCACATCTATCTTACTATGACTCATCTAGATATTGCATATGCGATTCTCATTGTGATTCAATTCATGTCAAATGAACCTTGTATCATGGCCTTTTAACCGCCAAGCCTTCTCTCACTTTACAGGCCTTCTTCAATGTTGATTGGGCAGGTGCTCATGTTGATCATCGGTCTACTACTTTGTTCTATGTATTTCTTGGTGACTCTCATATCTCTTGAAGGAGCAAGAAATATGGCCTAGCGTCTCAATTTAGTGCTGAATCAGAATATTGTGCATTAGCATTGTAAGTTTAGAGAATAATATGGAATGACTTTTTATGTTTATTCATAATCAGGAAAGGGGTATGTATATACACATGAGTAGGAGTCTAGGCATTAATAGGTTATAATGACGTAATAATATCATAATGAAAGATATCACATTCAATACTATTTACATTGATAACACATCCCAATACTCCCCCTCAAGTTGGACAAAGATGTTTATCACACACCCAACTTGTTACAAAGGTAGACAACATGGATCCCGTTAAGGGCTTTCTTAAGCAAATCCTCCAGTTGATCTCCAGACATCACATGTCCTGTAGAAATAAAGTTTTCTTTAATCTTCTCATGAACAAAGTGGCAATTGATCTCACTATGTTTTGTGCGTTCATGAAATACTGAGTTGGAAGCTATGTGTAGAGCTGCTTTGTCATCACACCACCACAACTTTGCTGGCAGTAAAGTTTTGAGACCAACTTCCTTCAATAATTGATATAACCACACAATCTACACAAGAGGTTTGATGAAGGATACCATGTTTGATTATATAGGATTGAAAAAATGAAGAAAGATATTCTTTAGCATTATCACTACGTAAAATATGAATAGGAACTCCAAATTGAGTTTTAATTTAATCACAAAAGGCACAAAGATGAGAGAACAACTCTAAATAATTCTTCATGAGATATAACCAGGGGACCCAAGAATAGTCATCAACATATGTAACAAAGTACTTGAAGCCCGGCTTCGACTCAGAAGGACAAGGACTCTAGACATCTGAATGAACTAACTCAATGGGTGATGTAGCTCACTTAGTAAGATGAGACATAAGGGGAAGATGGTGATGTTTAGCGAACTAACTTGAATCAGACTCTAAGGATGACAAATGCTAAAATTGAGAATACAACTTCTTTAGA
>QFDD01005067.1:0-14195 GCA_006871305.1 Vachellia collinsii | reverse complement strand
GTGGCGGGACAGAGCCAATTAGAACTTCCACAACGTTGGTAAAGTGCGACTATAACTGCCCTTGAATTTGATGATGGTGCTACTTCTATTAGTACCCAGCAGCTCCGAAGAATCGATAATAGATAGGGATATGCTCTTTGTAGTTTTTCTTCTTTCTTTCGTATATCTTTAGTTTGATAGAAAATATGGGCTCTCTGTGTATGATAATATTTTGGATAATATTGCCTTCAAAACTTTAGAATTGATGAGCCTAGTTTATTTATTTTCCTAAAGAAAAATTGTTGCTCGTCTAATCCTATGAAATTTTGTTTGAAATTGTTGAGACCTTCTTTGTAAGAACTCATGGCGGACGGGAGAAAATGGCGATGAAGTCTTACAGATTTATATGAGCAAAAGGATGAATGAGAGGAGGACGAGTGGGATCTGCAACCAAAAAAGAAGAAGAAGAAGAAGAAAAGAAAAATAATAAAAATAAAAGAGTGCAACCCACAACACATGCCAAATGGAGAATGGGTGGGACCTACAATATAGAAGTAACAAGAAGTTTTGGCCTGTTAACATACGTGTTAAAATTGTTCCATTTGCACTATTTAAAATTTAATTGTACTTAATACTTTTAATAAAAAAATTTATTATTAAAAGTGTACGTTAACCTTAAATTTTATTATCACATCCAACAACACAACAAGAATATACATACATACATACATATACAAATATATATATATATGTATAAATGTAACACACTAACATAAGTTGCAAACCAAAAAAAAAAAAACACCAACAAACATAACAAAACCAACAATAATCCCAAAAACAACCCAAGCACGATACTGTTGTACATATTTGCCTCTTGCCGACAGCACAAAAGTCATTAATTGGCAAATACCACAAATCAGCTAGCTGCATCAACTTGTTAACTTATTGATAAACTTGACACATTTCCCGCTAACCCAAACGAGAAAGCGAAGTGTGTAAAACACCACAATGGCGTAAAGAAACAAAGCCCAGATGGCAAATGCAGCATCACTGATGATGGACAACGTTGTTGGAAGATGTTTTTGGACCATAATTGTGACGACAGTCTTATACGCAAATGCAAGAGACGAGAGAGTAGCAGACATGAATATAGATAGCATCCATATCGCAGCACTATTCTGCAATGGAACTCCACTTACAAGCAAGAGGGTTACACATAGTGACGCGTAGAAAGAGATAGTAATCCATTTTACATATGACTGAAACGATGAGAGTGCTTCTCCAGGATCATACTGAGTTGATGGTGATAAGTTGATATGATCATGATACTGAGATGGTGATACGTTGATATTATAATTATTTCCTTGAGATGATGATGATGAGTTTTGTTGAATGAAGTCTGATGGAGGATTAATTAAAGCTTGAAAGGTTATAGTTGCTATGAAAATAGATGCTGCACTCAGATTCCCTCGCATCTGTACTAACCATTGACCACTATCCCCATGCTTCAACTTTTTCATAAACCATTTGAAAAAATTCTGAGAACAATTCCCAAGACCAATATTCATTGATGTTTCAGATTCTTCCATGTCGTTCTCTGCCCACATGAGTTTCATTTCATCGATTCTCCTGTCCTTTGGACTACGTTCGAGGATATCCTCGGCTGAAAGGCCTTCCCTGTTCTGCTTCCTTTTTAATTGTCTTAATTCTGGAATTGACAGCAGATACCTTACAATCTAAATACACAAAACATGTTAGCAAGGTACATTCGGATCAATTGCCATTCGTGAATGCATTGTGTTCATGAATAATCATGTTTTTGTTAATGTCAGAACTATCCAATTGTTTTATATGTTAGCATACAGTGTTAACTCAAACTCCAACAAGAGTAAGACAAGTGGCAAAATGCTGATGTTAAAATTCTAAATGTTGACGAAATATTCATAAATGTTGATTCACACAAAAAATTATCGTTTAGGGCTAACGTTACTAAAATTAGAGGACTAAAACGAAACTTTATGCATCAAAATAAATTTTTGTATGAAACTAGAGGATCAAGAGAATATACATTTGTCAAATCAAAACATTTATGTTTCTTCACAACAAGATAAAGTTGTGAAATCAAAACATTTATATGTCTTCACAACAAGATAAACAAGAAGATAAAAGTGAAATAACAACACATAACAAGTCTTTGAAACAAAAAAATTATACGTAAAAGATATAATAAACATCACTTTTAATTAAAACATTACTCCAAGTCTCTTACTGTTGAATGAAGTTTGTACCCAAGCCATAGCCATTAGATACCACGTAGTTCAAAAGATAAGAGTGATGAAGTGTGGGTTCTGAATTGTGATTTAATTAATAAGTTTCAACCCATCCTAACATAATAAAAATAAATACTGCAGTTAAGCTAGTTTTTTTAAGGGAAAAAAAAAGAGAGAAGAATAAAGGATTATCTACCCCAACTCGCTTAAACTTCACAGCTAAATGGAGAATTGTGTTGCCAGCTCGATCAGGGATCGTAAAGATGGAAGAACCCGGAGGGTTACGTGCAGTAATATTAGCAGTGGCATAGTCCAATTTGACCAAAGCTTGGAGGGTGTTTAAACGGTTGTAAGTGACACACAAGTGAAAAACGGTTTTACCATTGTGAAGATAACGACACAGAGATTGAGGTTTGGCTTTGACCAACTCTTGGACAATCTTCGTTCTTCCTCTCATAGCCGCATAGTGCAGAGGAATTACTCTTCCTTCTCCATCATCAGGCTTCAAGCATGCCTCATCGTTAATCTCTAGTAGTTTCTGTACAGTCTCCAAGTTGTCCTCTGCAGAAGCCAAGTGGAGGGCTGTTCTTCCACAAGAATCCTCTCCAATGGCGAGCTCGCGCTTGTGATAGAGAAGATCCTGCGTGAATCGAACGTAGTTTAGGATTGCTGATATGTGTAAGGGAGTTTCAGGATGTGGAATGTCGGAGAGGATTGTTGTGTCTGGTGACTGTAACAAGAGCCCCAAAGTTTGTCGATCCCCAAGACACGCTGCCATATAGAGACGTTCCATATTTGGATCGCTTGCGTTTTGTTGTTCCACCTCTTGCATTGCATCGCCTGCATCTTGTGCCATCTGGCATTACATATAATCCATCACTACATCATATCCTTTATATATAAAATAGATGGTTTATTCCATTTTTCCTATCATAACCTAACCTTCGGTCCACTTTAATGAAGAAACTGAACTATCTAATATATCTTATATCCATTGTTAAGGACAAAAAAGAATACTATATTACCAAAAACAACGACAAGAGATGTGTTTGGGAATGTATTCTCTAAAATAACTCATTAATTATTTGTATTGAAACTACCTATTGATGGAAATTCCTTTTTGATAGTTTAAAAAAATATAAATTTAAGAAATAAAATGAATTTAAGTCTTATATTTATGATTAAAGCAAACCACTAAATTATTATATATTTTATATTTAATGCAGAGGGAGTATAATGACAAGATTAATCGGCATTCTTCATAGTCACATTCTTGTGCGCGACGTACGTGAATATAATAAAGCACCAAATATCCTTAATAACGTCTATGGAATTACATGATTAGGAACTGCATACATACGTACGTACGTATATGGATGAATGTGCGTAGTTATGTGTGTTAGCGAGCTTAGTGCTCAACCGAATGATGGTACTTAATTAAGTTGAAAGTTCAACAATGCTACTTCATTGATATTCCATGGTGCTCTCATTTTTCCAACCTGTCGTTTCTTAGCAACTAAATATTTATGAGGAGAGAAATGATTGCTTACATAAATATGGTTGACTCAGTCAATATATGTTCATGAGAAAAATAAGTGAGATCTCTGTGTATTTTTATGCTTAGAATTGTGGGACATATAGCCCGTTTGGTTCAATTACATGAAAAAGGATTATATTTCATCCTGATGCATTCTATTGATTATATTGTTTGGTTGGTATGGTAATGCAATCGAATGTAATTTTGATTACAACGGATTACATCAAATCAGGTAATCCCCATTACATAGCTTTAGCTATGTAATCCGGATTACAGCTTGTATGAATTAACATATAGGTACTTGTATCTTTCATAAATCAGTATTTATACATTTATATTATTCATTTTTAGTTTTAATAAAGTTAAAAAGTTTGTTTCACATTTTTTTTTTATTTTTTTAAAATAAAATATAAATTCTATTTCATAATTCTTTGATAACATACCAAACAAATGCTATGTAATCATCATTACATTCCCATCCATTACATTCAATTGCATTTCTATAAACTCCGTGAACCAAATGGGCTATTATAAGTGAAGAAGATATTTCTTTTTTAAAAAAATTTGTTTAACTCAGTAAATATATGGGCCCAACAGGCACGTTGGGACATAAGTGAAGAATAAAATCAGTCCAAAAAAATATCTTATGAAACATAACAAAAAAATATCATATCAAATAAATCCCCCCCCCCAAAAAAAAATTATTCATTAATGCCTAACTCCCCCTCTCCCCACACACAGTTATTTTCAAAGGCATCTTTTAAAAAAATATATAAATTCTTGAATTTTGTAAGAAAAAATTTATGAATAGAGACGCCAAAATCTTCTAAATTTTATCTCATATATAAAAAGAAATAAATTGAGTATTTTCTACTCTTCGCTCCTCCCTATCTTTTCAATGGTCAAATTCTAATTAATTTTGATGCATGCAGCTCATCATCATCATTTGCCAATGGATGCATGCGACTTACTAATTCGTTAGATGAGCTGATGATAGCAATGTTAAGTTGAAAGTTCAACTATGTTTTGTTAGATGCAAGCAGTAAATGCTTCTCCTTATTCTGACCTCTCTTTTCTTATCAATTGAAGAAGTGATTATCTAAATAATTAATTAAGACGTGTTGACTCAAACAAAAGTCGGGACACAAGAGATATCCATTTTTATATATATTTTTAGCAATTGTGACAAATAATGTGAAAATCATATGCAATTAATATTTTGATTCAAACTTGTGCTTATAAAAAAAATCTTCATGTATGTATAAACTTTCTTTCTCCTATTTGATTCCTTTGATTAAATTTGTGTAGGTAAGACTTAATATTTAACAAATAGCACAGTATAAATAGTAAATAGAAGATTGAGAAGGGGGTAGTTATGTAAGGTCAAAAGGAAAAGATTCAATCACCGAAAGTTAAAAAAAAAAAACTAATCAACAATTGATCTCAAGTTAAAAGCCACTTAGGAACACTCTTAGTAATTTACAAAAAAAAGCTTATGAATATAAGTTTTAATATAAAAAATGACAATGCGTTTATAATGCTCACTTGTCATTATGATTTTTAAGTAATCAAGTCCTCCTTTTGAGACCTCATAGTAATTGCGGTTATGAGAGGATTTTACACAAATATAAGATTATTCCATGAGGAAGGTGATGTTGCTATATCCAGGGCATGTGCAGTTATAGCTAATTTATCATTCAATTTAATTGCATGTCCCATGAATAACCAAACCATGTTCTTGTTGGCTTTTATAATCTTCATCGTATTCATACATATATACATGGTCCCAACATTTATCATGTACGTACTTTTCAGAGTGGATAGAAATCTCTATACTTGATCCTTCATTCTAACCTATAAGTCTTCTACCTTTCGATAACTAACACTTTGCTTTACAACAAGTCTAAAAGTTGTTGCTTAATATGTGAATTATTAATTGAAGCAACAATATCATTAATGTTCACTTTAGACAAAAAATAATTGGTAACATATAAAATCTATTCCCTAAAATGGAACAAGTATATTTGATTAACAAGATTAATACTCCCTCGGGTTTTAAATATGTGAAAGTTTTCATCAAAGGGAAACTTCGATACACATGATTAAATATGATATTTTTAAAAAAATATCACTCATTTGTTACATATAACCAATTAAACTAATTTTCTTATGCATTGGATGTAGCATATTTTATTCTAATAGAAATTAACCATATATTATCAACAAAATAATCAACCAAATACATCAAAACACGTGGACCCCTCTCTCTATATAACCCTCTTCTTTCAAACGAAGCCAAGTAAATGAGTGCTTTCAATCTGTTATGATCGAAATAAAGCTATGTTAACATATTATATTCAATAAACTGACATTTAAATGTTAGTTAAAACGCAACTTCACTTACGTTTTCATAATTAAATAGTTCGGAAAATAAATTTCTTATATATATATATATAATATTTGTACTATATAATCAAAAGGCATTGTGGCTTAGTATGATGATATTGTATAGGATCCCAAAGTTTTAAAATGTTCATTAAGGATCTTAATTATTTACTAACATTTAAGGGGCAAAAAAGTCAACTAACGAAAACGCCCACGTTGACAAGCAAATTAGAAAGCTTGTAAAATAAGTAGAAATCATTTTCAATTAATTTACTCACGTATAAGTTGAACATGCGTGCTGAAATTAAAACTTATAGTAAGAGGTAAATCCTATAAGTTGAGTTAGACTATATTTCAATTTCACTAACGAATCCATGAGTTGATGATTTGGAGCACTTTCTGTGTGAAAACGGATATCCTTCTTGCAACTTATATTTTCAATTCTTAAAAAAGAAAAGTCATCTGGAGTTAGATGGTGTGGGTGACGTGGAGTTAGAGTAAAAGTATTATAAAATAAAATAAAAAATATGTGTTGGCGACATATTGATTTAGACATTTGTAAATATAGCTGGTAAAAAAAAGAGACATTTGTAAATATAAAAATCTCAATTGGATTATAACAATTGGGAGCGTCATATAGAGGACTTGTATGAATCAACTCATATTTCAGCATAACTTTGTAGAATGTAACAATCATTAAAACTGATTTTTTTTTTTTTTCAAACGTAGGTGTTATTGCTAAAAAATCACTCATTCGGTCATTGTCCCGCGTTGATGAGCTCCATCTCTCACGTTAGATAATGCATCACTGCTACATGGTGCCCTTAAATGCATGCCTTGTTAAAAAATTTTTTTTTTAATCTTGATTTTCTTTAAAACAATTATTTTATATACTCTTTTGGTTCTATTTATAAGTCACTTTAAGCATGTTTTATACAAACCAAGGAAAACTTTAAAATTCATTAACTTTTCCTTAAAAATAAATAATTTTCCAATTTTATCTCTATTTAATATCCATTATAGCAAATGAGAGTAAAGTTAACATATAATAAATAAAGGGTAAAACTGTACATTCATATAAAAAAATTAATAAGGTGATTTATAAATAAGATCAAATGAAACATTCTTTCTTCATCCTATAAATAGGACTAGAGGAGTATAATTTAAAATAAATATCATCTCTGATGATATATTTAGGTGTCCATCACTCTACCCTTTCTGATATTACCCAACGTTATTTGAGGCAGATAACTACTCCCTCAAGTCTTTTTTATAAATTCATTTTAACTAAATTACATAGTTTTAGGAATCTATTAAAATTAGTTAGAAGTTAATAGACATGAAAGAAGTGAAATTCTTTTTTCAATTGTGCCCTTCTTTACAATGGGCAAGTAAGAGGGGGAAATTAATAGTGATAAGAAAAGCGATGGAAGTGGCTCGCCTACTGCAGAGGGACCGTGACGGGCTGATCATGCATGTTGGCTCAGATACGTAGTTTCTAAGGTCTTTTCCCCAATAAAAAAAGAAAAGAAAAGAAAAGAAAAGCGATGGAAGTGAATGTATGTAAAAAGATGAGAAGCAATAGTATAATTAATTATATGTAAAAATGCATTTAATATTGAAACCCCAAACTATACTCTATAAAAAGGATTAAACCAATTCAACAATTGGAATCTTGTAAGAAAATATCGGAGGAAGTAATTTATAAAAGTTGAGAGAATACATAATTTAGTTATTTGTAAAAATAATGTTTTTTTTTCTTCTAAAATACTTTCTTTCATCGTTTCTATTAATCTCTGGATCGCTGCATTTGATTATTTTCTTTAAAAATATAAAAGACAATAAATGCATGCGATGATAAGACTCTGATCCCACACGATCGCATTTTTTTCTGTATATAAGCGGACAATATAATTAAATGTGATCCACCTCTCATTTCTTTCTACAAATCAAACTAAGCCAGTTTCGAACAAAACAATTCGTTAGAGTAAAGACGAAAGCAGATTCGACGCAAATTTTTTAATTAAAAATTATTAATATTGAAAGGATGCAAAGATGTATCTCAATAGTAAGAATGTCCTGTCAATTAGCAAATGTAGGTGGGATGATCAATATTAATTCTTCAGAACAATATAGGAAAGGTGGGATGAGAGAGGCTTTTCTAGTCTTCATAACCTTAGTTGTTATCCTATATAGTCAGATAACATTTCAACGTGATTTTCTATTTTTGTCCGAATAGAAAAAAAGAACTTTTCAGCAGAAGGTCGGTTTCTAATTATAATGTCGATATACGCAACTAATTCATTGGTTAGATGAAAGCAATAATTCAAGTTGAAAATTCAACACTGTGCGTGTGCTTGCGCGTGCGTGTGTCTACATATGTATATATATTTATGTTAAAATGCTTATCCTTCTTTCAAATTAAACCTCTCGTTTGTTGTGTATCAATTCTACTTTCATTCCAAGGTTTCCTTGTTTCTATATGTTTCATGGTGTGGAAGAAATTGCAAGCCAAGTATTCTAACTTAATTAACTGGCATAAAGCTAGAGTCAATTTCTGATTTTGATGTAAGAAACAAATCAATATTAAAACAATAGTTTTGGTTGAAAGTTCAACTATGGGGTGCGTCCTAAAGCTATTTGCATCTCCATATAGGGACCCCTCACTTGTTATTTACTACCTCAATTACTAGATATAAGATATAAGAGTTAGTTAACTTTTGTTAGAAAGATTAAGGAAGGTAAATACACCACTTAAAAGTATTTATATTTATCATTTCTTTTAAAATTAACTTATTTGACTTATAAACCAATAATCTAATTATATATACAAATGAATACTTATAAGTAGTGTATTTACTTTCTATAATCTCCTTAATAAAAATCAACTGACTTTTATATTAAGAACATAAGTAGTATTAATTAACTCTACTTTTGTTCAAAGATTCCCTCATTTGTATCCATTTACATCAGTTAACTTTACTTTAATGTAACAGCGAAAACTGCAGGAATTTTAACTTAACTGACAAAAAAGAGTCAGTTTCTGATTCTGATATAAATCGAACAAATCAACAATAGCGAGAGCTTTAGACAATCCAGATCTTTAAGTTGAACGTTCAACAACGGTGAAATAAACTCTCCGGATCCTCATTCCTAGCTCTCATATGTTATCCAAATAAACTCTAGCTACTTTCCATTCAAATATTCCTGTTAAGCAAATCAAGAAGAAATTCATTGATAACAAAAGATTGTTTACAAGAGATAAATCTACAGATTATTAGACCCTAAACTCTAAAGAATTTATTGAAGAAAACCTATGTTAACTTTTTTCTAGAGAGAAACATATATTATCTTCTCTCTTTACGTTGATGGAGGACTCCACATCCTCTCATACAAATTACAATGCTAAAACCATATAGAGCCTACTCAATTAATGATCTTACCCAATTTAATTAAGGAATATCACATATTATATCTGCAACAATTCCCTCATCTGTATGTTCCATGAAATAGAGGAAAATGCTCGCTATTGAAATATGAAAACTAGTGGACACAAAATGACGTTCGTCAAGAACTGGAAATCTTATTATATCATTCATGCAACAACACTGCAGGATTAACATACAAAAATGTAGAACTAATACATCAATATTCCAAAAAATATTGAGCTAATTAAATATACTAAAAATGATAGGACAAAAAAGATCACTAACGTAACAAAAATGATGAGAGTCCTTAAAAGCACAAACAGAAATCTGGGGCTTGCATTTTCTCTTTCCCAACTTCTTGACTTGTTGAATATCTTGACACATTTCTTTACTGCCCAAATGAGAAAGCGCAGTGTGATCAGCAGCACTATTAGCTCAAGAAATGTACTCCAGATCGCAACCGATACTTTGTCGATGGTCAAAATTAATTTCCCCTCCAAAAGATGATATGGTATTATTATTCCGATGGCACTCATATATGCCGCTGCAAGGGATGTTAGGGTAATACACATGCCTATTGATGCCAGCCATATCACAGCTTTATTCTTCATAGGAAATACTCCACTTACAAGCAAGAGCGTGACACAAAGTGATGAAAAAAAAGAGAGCGTGATGCAAAATAAATAGGACTCAAAACCCCCAAAATTGAGATAAGAGGATGAAAACATAGCTTCACCAGGACAATACGTGTTATTATCATTAAGGGTGGTGCAGTTGAGGGAGTTATAATGAGATGAAGTAACATTGGGGCCTCCATCTGGTTCACGTAATAAGCCTTGTTGAATAAAGCCACCAGGGGGATTAATTAAAGCCTGAAATGTTATAGTTGCTATTACAGTAGACACCAGACTCAGATTACCTCTCATCTCTAGAAGCCATTTATCATCATGCCTCAACAAGCCTCCAATCCATTTAAAAACTTCCTTAAAAAAATTTCCAATATACTTTAAGTTCTCGATACAACGATCATCATTCTGAGGCTGGTTTAAAACATCGGTAGATTCTAGCAGTGGTGGGTGTGGATGATCACCAGTTTCAAATCCTTCCTTTTCAGCCTTTGACAGCATGTGTTTTATTTCACAGATTTTGAAGTCTTTTGGACTTTTTTCCAGGACATCATGGGCTGTAAATCCTATATTGTTCTTCAAGTTTGCTATTTCTTTTATTTCTCGAATTGACAACAGATAGCTCACCACCTAAATAACAAACACAATGATAAGGGTAAAGTCTTCAGTCAACTGTGATTTCTGAATACCATAATTTCATATTGTCTTCATAAATAGCCATGTACTCATTAATATAAGAACTAATTGATGGTTATACGTTAATATATACTCCCTCTAGCCCTATATATCAATTGTCTTGTATGTTTGAAACAGGAATTTAAAGAAGATCCCCCTTCATATTGATTATGTAGAGGCCATTAATTTAATTACTGGGGGTGAAATATCAATCACCCTTTTAGAGATATTATTGAGAAAGATAGAGTTATTATCCGTAGAAAGTGGAAGGTCTACATTTGTCATACTCTTAGAGAAAATATTATTTGAATTTACCACTTAAGGACCTTGTTATAGTGCTCATCATGAGTTCTCCCAACCCATTAGATTTGAACCATTCAAATTTGATTTTGAACGGTTCAGATCTACTATTTTTAAAACTAACAAGTTTTTTGTAAAAAAATTATTATTTGAAAATATGATAGTTAAGAAATTAATTTTATTTTAGATTTTATACCCATTAAAACAATTTTTTTATAAAAATAAAAAAATCAAATTTGAACTATTTAAATCAGATCTGAACAGTTTAGATCTAATGGATTGAGGAAGTTCATTACTTTTAATGAGTACTCTAACCACTTCCCAATCAAAGAAAGAGTTTTTGTATTCTTGATTGACTGCTACAATTACCTACTACAAGGGGAGGGGAGGTGATGCTTGATGAGGGAATTTAAATTCTTCCACTTTTGCTTTTTATATGGTTAACGAATGATCCAATTTATATTAAAAATGAAACTGTGATGAAGCATAGTAGGAGGATGTAGAAATTAATATGACAGTGGAGTTTAATATAATTAACAAAGGTAATATTAGAAGTTAATTCAATTTTATGATAAATTTTATACTTCAACTTTTCACCAGAAAAACTTCAATAAACTATCGAGCCTTAAACTAATTTTTTTTAATAGGTGTAGATCAGTTGAAAGCCACTTACATTTATATGAAATAAAGAGAGTATATACGTGTTTTAATCATAGTGCATGTAAATTTGAAAAAGAAAGATAATTTTCATCATTATAACTTAATGGGGGAAAGGATAGTAAAAGATATATTGTACCTCAACTCGCTTCAACATGACAGCTAAATGGAGAATGGTGTTTCCAGCACTATCAGTGCTTTTGAAGTTGAGAAGCTCACCAGCGATGGAAGACTCCAATTCCACCAAAGCTCTGAGAGTCTCTAAATGGTTGTATGTGACACACAAGTGAAAAACAGTTTTGTCATTGTTGTGAAGAAAACTCAGAGTTTCAGGCTTTGCTTTGATTAACTCTTGCACAACCTTTGTTCTACCTCTCATGGCTGCATAATGCAGAGGAATTCTCCCTTCTTCATCAGGAAACAAGCATGGCTCGTTCTTAACTCGAAGCAGTTCCTTCACGATGTCGATGTGACCCTCTGCAGAAGCCAAGTGGAGAGCTGTTCTTTTAGAGGAGTCCACCTCAAGTGCTAGATTAGGCTTGTGAGTGACAAGTTTGTTTGTGAACTCAAGGTGGCCAAGCAAAGATGATATGTGTAAAGGGGTCTCAGCGAAGATGGTTTGTGAAGTTGTGTGTAGGATATGTGGACGTTGTTGTATCAAAGAATTTAGCACAGACACGTCCCCGCTATTTGCAGCCTCGTAAAGAAGGCTCATTTGGCCAGAAAGAGTTATTTGGTTGAGCTCAGCTAATTCCATATCTCTTGTTTGATAATGCATCATTACACAGTGCCCTTTATATAGACTTCTCAGTAACTTGAATGGACTTCTATCTATGATATTTTTTTTTTTTGAAAAAGATAACAAATGTGACTATAAGACTCTGATCACACACAGCCACAGTTATTTTTTAAACTCTTATCCATAGTCATCGCATTCTAGTGTGCGCGTGTTTGGGACAAAACAAATTCAAAATTTTAATAAAGCACCAAAGGTCCTTAATAAATTATTTTGTATGCTACGTGTTTAGTGTTTTTTTTTTTTGGCCCAAGTATTTGTTAGTCTCAACCAAAGGAGGGGTCATTTCATATTGCATGGTCCTTAATTTATTCAAGTTGAAAGCTCAATAATGTTGCTTTATTGATATATTTCCAACCTCTCATTTCTTTTTTGTTTGAAAAAATTACCTATAATTTATATATACGAAATTTGTAGAGTATATAACGATGCTTTTTATATGTAGTATTTGACTAATAAAATATTTACAAGACTTTTCATCAATTCTTTCGAACTTAAAACCCAAAGAAGAAAAAATGATCCGAACTGATGGTTGGCTTTAAGAAATTTAAAAAAAAAAAACAAAACTTATATGTATATATATAGTAGTATTGAATTATTGGTGTATATGTCCTTGGCGTCGTCCACGTGGTTTCCCATCAGTTCGAAATGGACTCTTCTTTCTTTAGCGAACGAATATTGGCCCGACAATCACAAACTTCTCAGAGAAAAGTCATGTAGCCTGGGTAAGAGTGAAAAAATTATTCCAGAACATATTAAATTGATTAAAGTGACCTATATATTATGGGCTAGAGGCAATGGTCAAATTAAGAATATTCTGTATGCTACTTAACTAATCTCTTTCTTGGTTGGCTTCATCCCACTTTGCTGGGATTGAAACTCTCCACTTTTCATTTGGAGAGGCGTTTTCTAGTTTTCATTGAATATGTAGATTTTACAACTTATCTTTATTGTAATCACCTAATTTTTGTTTGAGATTCGCAAATTCTTGTTGTTAAGTCAATCATGGAGATTTGTAAATTTTGAGTCCCAATCAATAAATCATGTAAAATTTTGAGCTTATCATTGTTGTAAACACCGCTATTTAGGTCTGTCTGTGTCATAGCATTTAAAAATCACGTTTATATAAATCAATATAAAACTCATCTCATGTATTTATTTTGTAAACTATAAATCACATTAGAAAGATAGATTTTATCATTAATTCAAATAGGGCCTTATCGGTGAATCTGAAATTAATCCATTAAAGATGTCTTTAAATAACATTTTTTCCCTATATATCCTCCGTCCCGTCCCCATGTTATCTCGCGATCTCTGAACGAAATGCCTTCTACGGCACAATAAACAGTACACGGAGAAAATTGACGATCAAACATAATTAAAACTCAGAACGACGATTGTACGGTTAATCAACAGTTAGGTCATACTTGAGAAAATCTTTCTCATACACTAATGTGGGAAAAACTTTTAAACATCAATTTTCAGAGCGATGTATAATCAAGTACTATGTAATCAAATAGCTTTTATGTTCAAACAAATTAG
>QFDD01005066.1:0-13157 GCA_006871305.1 Vachellia collinsii | reverse complement strand
CTTGTTGCCAATGAGGATCCCAACAACGAATTGTTGACACTTGATGATGGCTCTTCAATTTTGCCTGCCATTTCTGCTCCAAAAATTTAACAGTTGCTAAAACAAAAGGCCCAAAGTAATTCTTTTCTAATGTGGAAGATCAAGCTATGATGCAACCACAAAGCATACTCAGATAGAACCTTGGCTCTAATACCAATTTTTGCGAAAGCCTAACTTATATAGCATAACCGATTATACTAAAAAATCACAATACTAGAAAATAAATTTTTAGAAATAATTTAATAATATAATAAGCTACAACTACTACATCTAATAACAACTAATAAATAATAGGCAAGACAACAATGAAAGGAATACCCCAATATCTGTAATTATTATTACTTAAATAAATCACATAAGTAATAATACACAATACAAAAGAAAGACAAAGTACCACAAATGCCTTATAGTGTTTGGAGGATTGCCTTTTGGAGCATTGACATTCAAAGGGAAGGGGTTAACCCTTATTTATATACAAAAATTTACTTCCTCCTCCATAAACCCACCAATGTGGGACTTTCCCATATACAACAAAAAACTCCTCTCTATTGAATTGAACAGCTATAAGTAGGCATTTATCTTCTCAGAAAGAATGGTGAGCTTTGAATCTTTGGTTTCAATTGAACGCCTCATTTGAGAAGTGGTTTCCTACACAACACCAGACTAGAAAAATAATTAAATCGAGAAAACCAACCATACCATGAAGCTTCCCCTACTTGCCATTGCTGAAGTGTTAGCCTTCATTGAAATCCCAACACTTGATAGGATTATTGTTTAAAAAAGAATAGGGAAATGACCGGCGTGATTTAAAAAAGATCCCCATTCATGACCAAAAAATTACCATATACAAACCTCGTAAGCATGAATGAAATTTTCCCTGGACAAAAGTAGGCTTTGTATGGTGTCCTTCAACGCTTTTTGCTAGATTTCAAGCAAAGTATTATCATTTTGAAGGTAATTCAACTGCAATGACAATGTTGCTTTTAAAACTCTGCATTAGAGAAGAGCAACTAATAGAATATAACTCTAGGGAACAATAAAATTTTTTTATTAAAAACAAAATGAGACAAACGCTCCCTTCTTTCAAGTTTATGGCATTCTTCTTTGACTGAAGCTAACTTTCCTGTATTTTTCTGTTATGCTCTTCCTCGCTTTGTTTCTGCTTCTATTTTTGCTCTAAAATGTCACAATCAAATAAACAGAAAATCAAGATATGGCCAAAATTACCATTCACATAAAAATTAAAACCTTAATATTGTGTTGGTGTTCGTAACGCCTAAATTTGGCATAAAAATCAAAACCTCATTCGAATTAAGTATGAAAAATTTCAGTTGATATCCTAAGGCCATATTCAAATAAGCTAAAGATGGGAACTTCATTTTGATGGAAAAACAGGATCATTCAAATGAAGTGTATATTTTGTTGAATAATATCTGAAAACAAGCATTCATTCGAATGAAGCAAAGTGCTCATTCAAATAAATTAAGAAAAATTTCAGCGGATATCTCGAGTCCATATTCGGATAAGTTGAAGATATGAACTTCATTCAAATGTAAAAAAAGGCATCATTTGAATATCACTGAAGAATATATGAAAATAAGATATTCATTTGAATAATAATATATTCATTCGAATGAGCTTTCATATTCTAATATATTAACGTTGACAACTATGCATTAGGTATTACAAATTTTGTATAAGGAATAATAACAAACCAGACAGATTAACCAAGCTATTCATTCGAATGAATCACTTTTTTCATTCAAATGAAAAACTTATCTTCAACTCATTCGAATAATCTCTTAACATAAGAATCAACATTAACAACTATACATTAGGTATTAACAAATTCAGTATAGCGAATGACAAAAAACCAACATAGGCTTGTGCAATATAGGCTTTTGCAAGTTTTTGAAACTACAAATTCAGATGTCACTACTCCATTTTTCATGTATTCTTTGTATGTAGGGATATAACCTTGGTTGCACCACTTGGCTTCAACCAGATTAGGGATGTATTTTTTATATGTGGGATAGAGTCTCAATATATAATTGGAAGGACAATAGTGGGCAAATTAGTTGTGGTTACTTGTATAGTTGATGATACTTATGATGCATATGGCACCCTTGAAGAACTTGAACTCTTCATTGAAGCAATATGGAGGTTAAATCAACAATATTAGATTCTTCATATGCTATTTGTCTCACTTTTGGCTAATAAAGTAAAGCTACTATACTTCTTCAAACTATTTCTCAGATGGGATGCTACACCTTTAGATACTGTTCTAGAATGCATAAAAGTAGTATTTCATGCTCTGTTAGATCCGTTAAATGAAATGGAGTTGCTAACTATGAAGGAAGGAAAATCCTGCTTTGTTCCTTAAGTTAAACAAACTGTAGGATATTTATTGCCAACATCAAATTCTATATATTATGTTCATGTTTGATTGGCCAGCTTATCTAAAATATTGAATGTGTTTGGACATTTATAGTTTCAAAAACTTGCAGAAACCTATCTGGTTAAAGGCAAGTGGTGCAACCAAGGTTACACCCCTACATACAAAAGAATACATGGAAAATGGAGTAGTGACATTTGAATTTGTAGTTTCAAAAACTTGCATAAGCCTATGCTATTATTGTCATTCCCTATACTAAATTTGTCAATACATAATCCATAGTTGTTAACATTGATTGTTCTCTCGAGAGATTATTTAAATGAGTTGAAGATAATTTTTTCATTCAAATAAGAAAAACGATTCATTTGAAGGAATAGTTTGGTTAGTTTGTCTGGTTTATTGTCATTCCTTATATTGAATTTGTTAATACCTAATGTATAGTTGTCAACATTAATATTTCAGAATATGATTTATTATACTGATTGTGCTCGTGCCACACTGGTAAGATGGAGAGAGTTTGAAGCACGTCTATATGATTAGGGGAGCAAGTGGGAGCAAACTAGTCTAAGAAATGGGATTATAGCTCACTCGAATGAATATCAGTGCTTTCATTTCTTCATTAGAGATAAGCGTCGGAAAACAACAAACATAACAAAAAAAACATAAATCACAGGTGCCGAACAAATGGGAAGCATCAGAAAGAGGAAGAAAAGAAACGTCGTCACGCCAAAGCTACAAAATTGCCACCACGACTGCACTTGACGCCAGAGAAATTAGGCCATTGGAGAATGGGTGAGTGAGTGGGAGTGTGGTTGAAGAAATGGAGAAATGATTCTTCCTCACATTTTTAAAAAACTAAGGGCAATATGGTCTTTTCGTAAAGATTTCAAAATCATTATTTGGTCCAACATCCTGATTTGGAAATAAAAAAAATTTGAAACCTTGATTTGTCCTTCTACAATTTTAATGGGCTTTTTCTAGAATTTTCCCTAATTGTAAAAGTTAATATTATTGTTGAGTTTTACAGTTTGATTGAATTTAAATTTTGATTCTTTTTGTAGTTTCAAACTGTCATTTTCTTCCATTCAAATTGTTAGTTTATACAGTTTTATAAGGGCTTGAATCTTAGCTAACACCATTTATGTGTATCAAAACCAAAATCACTTAAAAGTACATTTACCGAAATTAGAATTCATTAAAAGAATAAATCAAAATAGGCAATTTAAGTAGATGATAAAAGGACAAAGGATTAATTTTTTTACTAACAAATCAATTTTGAGTGGAAAAATTATTTTTCAGCTCAAAATTAGATTCTTAACATTTAAATTTAGGCTCTATTTTCTTACTTTCATATTTGATTTCATTAAGCTAAGATGGTCTAATAATTTTCAACAGCTACAAATCTTTAGTCATGTGTAACACAATCACACATAATTAACTAAAGAAACTAGTAAAGATAATTGCATCAACTTGCGCAAAGTCCTTCTAACAAAGAATTCATCAAATGAAAACTTGTTTATTTATATTTTTATAAAGTTTTGATTTTAATCTTTATACATTTAATGGATTTTAAAGTTATATAATATGTTTAGCAACATTTACTTTCAAAGAGTTCTTGTAAAACTATAGTTTCTAGAGGAAGGATGTTGGGAAAAAGTATGATTTAAAACTCCATATGACAAAATCAAAATTTGATCAATATGTACCAAAAATGACATTAACCCGAGTTTATAATTAGGGTAAAGGATCACTTTTACCCCGGAAGTATCCATTGAGGAGTGATGAATTTCCGAAAGTTTTTTAGGACCATATTTGCCCCTGAAGTTGGTAAAATGTATTACTTATAACCTGGACTGACGGAGCCTTCAACTAACATTTGCCACGTAACATGCAATCCATATCAACATCCACGCTATCTGCCCTCAAGAGAAACTCGTGTGTGAACTGGAGTGTCGGTTTGATTAGATCTACTTAAAATTAAAAAAAACTGGAAAAAAGCATACCCTCACCTTGCCCAGCTTCGACAGAGGAATTGAAGGTGGTGAAGAAGTGTGCCCTAGCCCAGCCTTACATCTTTTCATCGGTAGAGAGTCGGTAGCTTTACATCATCTTTGATTTCAGTTTCCCTCGAGGTGTTCTTCCTCCGACATCACTTGCGATGCGCTCTCTGCCTCATATATCATGCCTTTTGTGGTGACTTCTTTACTTGATCTTGGTTGAAGAAGGTTCGTAGCCACCTACAGCATCCTGAAACTTGGTCTCCATCATTGGTCTGGATGGGATGAATATTACAAGTGTTGAAGTAGTTATTCATTCATCCTCCAGCATCGTAGAACACTCTTGTTGGTTGAAACTGGGCATTCCAAGACAAACTTTAAGCTTTATTTTTTGTGGCCTCCCTCATGTTATCTCTAGTTTTAAGCTTTGATTTTTGGTTCCTGTGACAAACTTTAAGCATTTCTTTGAAGCTTGGATTTTTAGTTTGAAGGTTTCATTATTAAATAATGCCTCTAAATTAATTTATTCTTCTTGAATATAGTTGTCTTTAGTTGAAATAATGCTTATGAGTCAATTGATTCTTTTACGTGATTGAAGATTTGTTAAAATCCACAAACAATTCCAAAATGGAAAACATATCTAGTTATGGTGGATTTGGTCTTGTGTACAAGGCAATTCCTCCAAATGGAACAAAGGTAGATATCCAGATACACTTTGAGGACTATGGTCAATGGTCAGAGATAGCTGTTAGAAAATACATTTCAGTTTGGCCTCAAAAAATTTATAATTTAATCCTCGTAATGGAATCTGGGATGATATTCTGCATGTGAATGAGTAAGGAAAGTCAGCTTTACAATGTGATGTATGGCCCAAAGTTGCATGAGGCGCAGCTTGTGGATTAGCTAATTCACTCAACGGGGTTTAACTCATTGGTGTATTAGGTTTCATTTCTTTATACAATGGATATTTATTAAATTCAATTAATGAAAAACACTAAAATAGTATGTGGGGCAAGATATGCACGAGTTAACAACATAATTGATGATTCAATGCATTGAATGTTGAAGCTGCTTGAATTAGTATAGATGTACCATAAATGAGAGGAAAATGTCCACACAAAAAAACTTCATTCATTCAATCTCATAGGTTACAAGCTAAAATAAGCATGTTTCTACAAGTAAACCAAATGAATGTAAATTGTTACAATCTTTCACATTATACAAGCTGTCAACTCATATCTTCTAGGTTCTTCACACATTTATCTTAAGATATACCTTCTTAGACAGTCTAATGTTTAGTAAGACACTTCCACTTGGGTTCAAGCTTTTCCATTGCTTACTACTGCATGACTCATCCTCCTCTTCCTCTATCTAATGCGAAATTGACACAGTAAATGTGGGGGTTCTTTAACTGGTAGGCAAAATTATCTTATTTCTCTTGATGCATAGAAAAAAAGAAAGAAGCATTCTTTGGAACACAATGTCAAAAACTTCATGCTGGAAATACAATATAGTAAATAATGTGTTTCAATGTGCCTAACTTCAATTTGGTACAATGTGCTACATTATAGTAACCCACTCAAAGTCCTAACACATTCCTAATCACACATCTTTATCCATCATTCTCCTACTTCAACTGAGTAATCATTTCCAAGATGGGGCTTGCAATTAAACAAGCCTTGCATCCTGTAAGAAATAGAGATAGGAAATCAAGATTCAATCCAAAGTAGGTGAAATTGGACAAATCTTTGTTACTATAACCAAAGATCAAAGCTTAAAACAACAGGCAACAACATTCAAATCAGAATAATTGAGTTCTTGAAGAAGGAATAGCTAGCTTAAGGTAGTTAAGGATTAGAGCATCGGGACAATTTGGGTATGGAAGGTTAACATTTTTTAACTCAAGTAAATTTTTGCCTGAAAGAAAAGGAGTAATAAAAAAATCCATCACACTTAAAAAAAAAATTAACAAATGTTAATCAAGTAATTTTTCACTCTTACAATTTTTGAGAGCAAAATGAAGTATCAAATAAAACAAAAGCTCCAGGATAGCCTAGAGCAACATTACAATCACATTTGTCCCTTCCCAAACAAATCACTACTTCTACGAAAGTTGTTTAATATTTCAATGTTTGTAATATTCATCCCATCCAAACCATCAATGGAGAACAAGTTTTAAGATGCTGTTAGCAACTACAAACCTTCTTCACCCAATATCAAGTAAAGCAGGCACCATAGAGGCACGATAGATGAGGAAGAAAGTGTACCGCAAGTTATGCCGGAGGAAGAACGCCTTGAGGGAAACTAAAATCAAAGAGGATGCAATGCTACAGACTCTCCGCCGACGAAAAGATGCAAGGCTAGGCTAGGGCACACTTCTTCACCACCTTCAATTCCTCTATCGAAGCTGGGCAAGGTGGAGTATGCTTTTGTCCCAATTTTTTTTAATTTTAAACAGACCTGCTCAAACCGGCGCTCCAGTTCACACAAAAGTTTCTCTTGCGAGCAGATGGTGTGGACGCTAATGTGGATTGCATGTTACGTGGCAAACATCAATTGAAGTCTCCATCAGTCTAAGTTATAAGTAATACGTTTTACCAACTCCCGGGGTAAATATAATCCTAAAAAAACTTTCAGATATTCAGCGCACATCAGTGAATATCTCCAGAGCAAAAGTGGTCCTTTAATTTACCCTTGTAATTATAATGTCACCGACTTTTCAAATTTTAGTCCGTAAGTAAATTGAAGCACAGTGGAAATAGGAGGAATGGAAAAGGTTGAACATAATCCTAAAACCCTAAAACCTGAACCCTCCCGAGTTTGCAGCGAAGTCCGTCGTTCCATTGTGTAAGCTGAAACTGGAAGTCACCATTATTGCGTGCAATGTGGTTCGTCTTTATCTTGTCGCAGAACAAGTCGATTCTGAAAGAACACTCCTTCTCCAAGCATAGTCACCACCTGAGTCAGCTAAGAAACTTTGTGGATGGCGGTGGCTCCATCAAATTGGTCCGAGATCGGGGTTTGGACCATGCTGTCGAGAAGGAGAAGAACCTCATACCATTGATCAATCTCAAGAACTTCATGAAGGGCGAGCCTTCGAAGTCTGTTCCCATATCGGTTATAGCTGACAACAGGGAGCGCCTCAAAATGCCTTATCGCCCCATCGATTTTATCCGACAATATCCTTCATTCTTTGAGGAATTTCTTCCCGGTGGAATTGGGATTCACCCTCATATCCGGCTCACTCCCGAAGTTCTCAACCTCGATGCTGAAGAGAAGTTAATGTATCAGAGTGATAGTTATAAGAAACAGGTCGCGGATAGGCTTTTGAAGCTGTTGATGATATCAAGAATTCATAAAATCCCGTTAACAATCATTGAACACTTGAAATGGGATCTGGGTCTTCCACAGGACTTTATTCAGAGTATAATCCCCGAGTTTCCCGATTATTTTCGAATTGTAGGTAGAAAAGATCACTCATTTGGTTCGGAAAATAAGCAGGCTTTGGAGCTGGTTTGTTGGAGCAATGAACTAGCAACTTCAATTATGGAGAAGAAGGTTATGAATGGGGAAATGAATAATGCAGAGAGAAAGCCAATAGCGTTCCCTCTGCAATTCTCTACTGGCTTTGAGATGGATAAGAAGTATAAGAAGTGGTTGGATGACTGGCAGAAGTTGCCGTATATATCTCCGTATGAAAATGCGTCTCATCTCTTGCCTAAGAGTGACGAATCTGACAAGTGGGTCGTCTCTGTTTTGCATGAAATTCTTCATATTTTAGTTCCAAAGAAGACAGAGAAAGAAAATTTACTGCATCTTGGGGACTACCTAGGTCTCAGATCAAGGTTTAAGAGAGCACTGCTTCAACATCCTGGTATATTCTATCTGTCACATAAAATTGGAACCTACACTGTGGTTTTGAGAGAGGGTTACAAGAGGGGTTTTCTGATTGAGAATCATCCATTGATGAATTTGAGGAGTCAGTATGTTCACCTCATAAATACCACTGTGGAAGATAGGGATGCAGCTAAGGTGCGAGGCAAAAACACCCAACAAGAATCGAAAGGCAAAAAGTTTGATGGTAAATCAGAGCTTGTCTCAAACAGTGGGGAGGAACACAGAGGGGGGATACGTAAGCCCTCCAATGCCAAAGTTGAAGTGGCTAGTGACACTGATGATGTTAATGACGATGAAGAGCAGTCTCATAGTGTAAGTCATAAAACCTCTGCCAATTATAGAGCTGGAATGGTCCAGAAAGTGAACTTAGATGTCAAGAAACCTTTGAGGAATTCTAAAAGGAAAAGTTCTGTTGGACAGATTCAGCTTAAAACCATGAAAAGAACCCCAACTGAAGCTTCAAGAATGCACAGGCATGGTAGACATAAAGATGTTAAGAGCTCACAACAGAGATCAAATTCACCTATAAGCAGAGCGAGTTTAACTAGCAAGAAAACCCCCACTTAATAAAAATGCAGTCAGTTCCAGGAAACTAACAATAGGCAGGTTAGCATTATATAATCCTGCTGTTGATCATATTTTACGCTACAGTGGCAAAAAGTATGTTCAGATACACTCATTTTCTCTTAAAGAATAACAGCTTTTAATCATATCTCAACTGCTGGCTAGATCTGGCTAAGAGATTGGATGGTCTCAGTCAATATGACAGCAATGTTGCCAATCTGCTGCTATATTTCTTCATGTTTATGCAGTTAAAGAAGTTTTACTGGCAATGTTGCTGGATTTAATTTTTGTACTTGCTTTGTAATGCCAATATTTCTTAGAATGCTGGTTTATAAATCTGAGTTGGAAAGCTCAATTTAGGAAGAGATCTGTTCAATCATGATCAATCCATTATATTCAGAATACAATCAAGAGGGTTCTCAATAAAGCATTCTGAAGAGATTATAACTTACCCTATAATCCTTATAATATTATTTGAATAATGTTGGTCTCCAAGATTTATGTAATAATCTTGTATACAAATATGAATGTGTTGATTGCTGCTGTTTACATATCACAAGGCAATATGAGCAGAGTAGAGAATGGAACATTATTTGTATAGAAGGCTGTTGGGTTTGATTGCATTATACTGACGTTTGGATAAGATGTTACAAAATGATCAACCTGGCTCCTTGTTTGTAATGAGTGAATAATTAATAGGAACTTGGAAGTTTATCTTGTCACTCCTTTGGAAGGATTTCTTCTTTCTTTCCTTTTTTTTTTCCCTTCTTTTTTATGTATGATTTCCGCACTGTGAGCATCCGTTATTGTGCTTTCTAGGGGAATATCCGTTGTGAATCTTTAAATTGATTGCAGTTGAAAGGTCTTGGTTCCCCCCCCCCCCCATTTGGGTTGGGGAGGATATCTTGTTCACTGTTTTTGTATTGTTTTTACTCTATTCTCATCAATAAATTTTCTTTATTCATTAGAAACCAAAGTGGGAACAAGAATAGATTTATTTCCTATAACAGTTTTTTCGAATAACCAGTTTTATTAGTATATTAATTCTCAGTAAATTACCTCTTTATTGTGAATTCCTTCCATGATCAATCTGGAACAGGTGTGGATACCTCTGTAGAGTTCCAATTTTATCTCATGTCCCTGAAGGGACAGGTGTGAATACCTAAATGCACAGATAAACATGTAATAAGAGACGCCAGTTTGAAGCTAATCTGTCGCCATAGAAATTGAAGAATTAACCATTCCTTTGGAGGTAGAACCGTAGAAGTCAATAATCCGATTTTATATTTCTCTTCTGCTTTAATAGACAATGTGCTTATGAGATCTATCCTGGATGACTTATCTTGGTGCATGTCCTACCATTTGAGTGTATAACTGGTTGAGGTGACCAAATTATTGGTCATTTATGTAGCCCTGGTATTTAGCACCAACATTTTATTTTAAATTTACATATTTAGTTTCATTTTGCCCAACTTCTTTTATGGGGAAAATATTGGACTTGTTGCAAGGGACAGAATTGGTAGTTCAGGATTTTGATCTATCTAAAGGGAGGAGGAATGAAGCTTAGGATAAAATATATAGCACTCAGAATTTTAGGAAAGAAATGAATGGGCAAAAAAGATGCCAAACACGGCCAGAGTTTTCTTCTAATCTTGTCAAGTAAACTGGTAATTCAAGCAATTTATTCATTCACAAGTTCTGCATCCTCCATCGTTATTCAGTTCTTCATTTGTTTTTTTGTTGATTTATCTACTGGGATATGCTGCTGATAGTATCGGTAGTTAAACCCAGGAAATGAGCATTGCAGATATGAGAATTTTATAACATATGTATGCATGGTATGCATGCATGTATTATCCTTTTAAGGATTGAAGGTAATTTTCCTCGGACAGGATTTTTCTCGATTGGTGCAAGCTGTTTCTATCAGCATTTATCTCAAATGGCTGGGAGATATGCAGTTTCATTGTTAGAAATTATAGTAGCAGAATCTTAGAGGAATAGTGGAGAATACTACTGATGACATGTAAGGAAATTGAAGTAATTATTGGAATGCAATGAGAAGTAACAAATGCACAGTACATAATACCCTAAAATGATACCGACAAGCTTTATGACAATGACACTTCTAACAGAGCCTTCTTGTTTTAAATCCAATTGCAATATTAGATTGCGATGGTGGGAGACATGAGGGGTTGTGTATGTGTGTAAGGATATGTAAGCCTGAAAACTACTTAAATGTTTAATGAGCATGCATGTTACTTCTCAGAAGGGAATCTGGAGTTGCATTAAATTTATAGGTGCTTCCAGGTTACTTGTTTCCTTCCGTTATGGTTCTGCTACATTACCTTCTTTTTATTTTCCTTTAGCAACCTGAACATTTCTGTTCACTAGCAATTAAAATGGTAAAATCTTTTTCAAGAAAATTAGAAATGAAAACTTGATGTGGAGTTAAAATAACACACGGAGAAACGCATTGTGAGACTGCTACAAGTGGTTGGTTGGTTAATTCCCAAGTTTATCATCAACCATCCATCTGGGGTTTTATTTTTGCCCTAATCATATGTTGGTGGAAACCCTGATTACCTGTTCCTGCAGCTAGAGAGCATCACTAGTTTTGCCAATAAAAGTTAGTTCAGTTAGTAAAAAAATCTGGTTCATATCCCATAATGACAGTTCAAATTTAGCTGTCAACATAAAGACCTTATTGGTGAGTGATTACCATCAAATTTGAAGACTATTCCGTTGTCTATTTCTTGGACCTGAACAATAACATTAATGCTTAGTGTTCTACCAAGAAGAGATTTTTTTCTCAAATCCCAAATTTGCTATCTCAGTTTCTCAAGGATTGAATCCTTATGGAACTTTACCCTTGAGAAGGAATGAACATTTTCCCTTATTGGTTGTGCGCAGGTATTTTTGGTCCTGGCTCTATACAAGTGCCCAAACATTTTCCATAGCAGCAAATGAAATCCCAGCCATGGCATAGGGAACCCTACTCAGAAATCTTCTTGCACCAAAGTTTAGGGCCAAATTCTACAAAAAGGCTGGTGAAGGAGGACACGAAAAACTTCTTGAGGAGGGATTATTGGAATATCATTCTGGATTACATTTATAGGGAAGCTAACAGATACACAAATTGACTTGTGAGACATGTACAAGGATAGTGATGTTCATTTTTGTGGCATATATGGAAATGGGACCTGGAGTTGGCTAATTGATTTGTATGTATGAGTCACGTTATAAGGCTTTCTTCTTTTGTTTGCCTTCTATTTATATGGGAAAATTTGGTTAAAATTTCCTGTGTAAAAATTTTATTGGCAAAAAAAATCTGTTGCAACTCTTTTAAAACTATGTGTAATCTATTTAGCTATCTGGTTGACTGAAGAAGAGTCGCATTCCGCTAAAGATAAGTTGCACCTGGCATAAATTCAGATCGTTTTAGCTTATGAAAATTTCAAAATAGGCAATTTTGAGCTATCTTTCCCTTTTGTAGTGCAAAAGCCAAATAAAATCAAGCAAAACTAAGTTTAATTTTCACAGAGCATTTTGTTGAAGATACTTTTGGAAAAGGATTAGTCTGAAACAAAATCTGAAAACTACATCACCATGAATTTGATTTTTTTTTTTTAGAAAAAAGGTTGAGGCAGAAACAACTAAGTAGTGCCAACAAACAATTGCACTTTGCTTTTTGAGAGCATGTTTTGGGAGATGGAAAATGACAATATAATAGTTTGCCCTGTTGTAACAAGGCTTTTATGCCTCCTTACGCGTTGGAGCCTCCCAGCAAATCTGCTTTTTTGGTGGTGGATTTTGATAATGATCACCAAAAAAGAAAAAAACAGTCCACTAGTGCTTCTCCTATCTTAATCTTAGCATCTTTTCTACATGAAAGATAGAAGCATGCTTTTTATCCTATAACTTTGTAGCGTCAGGGTTAGGTCAAGTGAAAGGAAATGATCTCGGTGGTGAATCAAGATTTGAACCTTTATTGAAAGATATGTCCACATTTAGTCGTTAAAGTTAATTTTTTTAAAAAAAAATTATAGTGATTAACACAAAAAAAATCATCATTTAAAACTAATGATATTAGGCTTTGAGAACTTAAAATGTATACTTTATTAAATTAAGGGTTAAATTAAAATTTTGCATAAATTTATAGGGTCAAAATATACTTTTGTCTCTATGAAATTTGATTCATGTATAAAAAATTTCACCACACGTTGCACGCCTTATTCCTTATCATAATTAATATTACCTCTAATTTT
>QFDD01005065.1:0-12057 GCA_006871305.1 Vachellia collinsii | reverse complement strand
GTGTTTTTAAGCCTTTCCTCCTTAATGTGCGTTTTTTGTCTTCTCCTTTTCAGCCTCCACCAATATTCTCTGCCCCTTTAACCTAAAGAAACCCTAAGCTCATTAGTAAAAATGCATAGCATAGCTTAGGGTCCCTTTCTGCAATAAATTTGGCCTGTAATTATCCCCTTTCAGTCCCTATAATTCCAGAAAATACAGTTAAGTCCCAAAACAGCAAGTTCACTAAATAAAGTAATTATTTCCTAGAATCTCCTCATGCTTCATGCAACATTATGCTCATCAAAAACTCAATATTTTAGGCCACTTATCTCTACTTTCCATGCCAAAATATATGAATTAACATGATGAAATATGCACTTATCAGGAATCTGAGGACTGGATATAGGTCAGGAGGATCGAACCAGTATAAATTTATGTGTCTATCTTTCTCAACTTTCTTATTTGGTTCTGAAATTGTGTTAAAATTTTTATTAGACCAATTCACTCCCCTCTTAGTCAAATCATATTCTAAGAGTACGATGAAGATTGCTCTTATGCCATGATGCTTTGGTCTATGTTATATGGTTTGACATATAAGGTATGCACAGTAATCCATTCTCAAGGTTCATGCTGATTAAGTATATGCATGTATCATGTTTTTAATGCACGTATGTGATTGAATAATGATTGTTTATGCTACTAAGATTCCTAAGAATCTTACCCAACCAATGTAACCAAACCCTAGGGCTAGCTTTATCTAAGAAGGGAAGAAGGAAGAAGGAGAATGCTTGGAGGTTGGTAAGTATTTAATGAGCATTTTGTGGAGAGTTGTAAATACCCATAAGGGTATTATCTGTTGTTTATAAGTCATAACATGTGTAGTTGTAGATTTATTTTCAAGCATTCTAAAATAGGTCAAATTGCTCCAAAGTCATTAATGTTGCAAGTTAAGGCAATCACACTTCAATTAGATAAAGTATGAACAAAATGGGATAAAAGTCAACAAAAATGGACTTAAAGTTGACTGATTTGTTTTGAAGAAATCGAGTGAGTTAGGATGTGATATTTTACCACCAAATATATATGATTTTTTCCTTTAAAATGAGTGGTAATTTGTCTAAATTTGATAACCGTGCTAAGAGATATGCCCTTCCAAAGTTGGCCAACAATACTGAAAAATTTAAAAATGACCAAATGAACAGTAACTTTTGAAATTGAAACTGGGCAAGATTTTGAAAATAAAATGTCCAGAACTTGGAATCACTCAATTTTGATTTCTCTACAATTAATTATGATATTTTAAAGATAAGATCATTTTAGAGGGTTATGAAGGCAAACCCAAAAGCAAAAATTTTCATCCTTCATTTTTCACAAGGTGTGGCCAACTAAAGTAATTCCAAATGCTTCCGCTAGGTATGTTAATGGGATAAAACTAAGGGTATTACACTATGTGGGTTTTGGGATGCTGCAAGGTCCTTTGCAACCTCTTTGAATTGTTGTTTACAGTTCCATGCCAAGAGGCCTTTAAGCCTGTTCTCTGCATACATTTTGTATTGTGCTGTTGCTTTGATAGTAGGTTGTAGTTATCAAGTTTAACAGGTCATTTTCTTTGATGTAAGGTAGTTAGGGACAAACTTGATCCGTTTAATAGAAGTGTAACCTTAGCCAATTAGCTAGTTAGTGGCGTATGACTGTGTTGATGCATGGTTGTCACCAAGGTCGCATAGACCTACAAGAGTGTATGTGAGACAGAGTGTTATCTATCATCAGAGGCTTAGCTCTTGTGGCCACTTCAATCATAAGAGATAAGATGAAAAATGCATGTTTTATTAAATAAGGTGAAAGACCTAAACCGTACAGAGCATTGCGTCATAGCCAGTTACAAGGAGGAGAGGTGACGTGAACGTCTGGTCCCCAAATGCATGAAGGGCATGAAAGCCTAAGTAATGAAGGTTAACATGAGGCCTAAGTGACTGTGCTTGTGTATTTTGTTAGGGTAGTGGACACCATACATAAGTGGAAAAGGGGGTGTCAAAGCCAATTGTTGAATGGAAGCAAGGCAAGGATCTCAGCGTCATGGTGACCCTTCTTCTGTTAATGAGAGGTGGCATCCGAGCCAAAATCTTGTTAGGTCGTGGTGACCTATTTTTGATGTTGTCTAAGGTGGTGTAAAAACCTATCTGCCGGTAAGGCCCGTTGGACCTTTGCTAAGCAATAAGGATGTTGTATATGATGTTGGCATCAAATCAGCCTTGTCTGCAAGTAGATTGGCATCTTGTCTAGCCATGCTGACCCACTAGGTAGGATGTCCGTCATTTGGGCTTGTCTTCTTTAATGAGAGGGGTAGCATCCTTCCAACGCGTGTCTCTCATCTAACTCTTATGTTCTACAAGGTTAGTAAAAATACAGGCAAGATATTATAATGATGAAGTGGTCAGATTGGTCTGTAGCGCCCCAAACATTATAGCATAAGGTGTCAGTCATTCACATGGATTGTGTCATAGGACATATGTCATCATCCTAAGGGGACTTAATAACCATGTTAATTGAGAATGTTTGAAGAGCTTTAACCAAATGTAAAGCAAGTACTAGTAGTGGTACCTTTTTAGGTGGATCACGTTCCAGCATCTAGGGACTAGTCACCCCCCTTTGCCGATGAAGTCGATTATCTGGTATAGATCTTCATATGTCGATCCCAATTTTCCATCGTGTGGGTTCTGGGTGTTTTAGAAGACCTTCCTAAGGACCCAATCCCCCACTTTAAATTGTCTGGCACATACATTCTTATTACAGTACCTTGCTATCTTCTGCTGGTGATGGGCCATCCCGATCATCACTTGCTCCCGTCTCTTATCGACGAGATCCAATTGGTCGCACAGAGCCTGCCAGTTGGATTCTTGGTCTGTACATGCGTATCATAGTGACGGAAGTCCAACCTCAACGGGAATGATGACTTCTGACTTGTAAAAGAGGGAGAAAAAGGTTTCGCCCATTGTAGTTCAAGACATGGTGTGATACGCCCAAAGGATGGATGGTAGCTCTTCTTCCCATCTCCCCTTTGCCTTATCCAATCACTTTTTGAGTGAGTCAATTACGATCTTCTTGTTGGATTCAGCTTGTCCATTAGACTGAGGATTCCTTGGTGTTGACAAATAGAGTGTGATCCTTCAGTTGTGGCAGAACTCTTAAAATCCTCTTTGAATGAACTAGGATCCGTTCTCACAAACAATCTCCCTGGGTAGGCCAAACCTTCAAACTATGTTCTTCCAACAAACTCAACGACTTCCAATTCTTGCACCTGGGCGCAGGCCTCTGCTTTCACCCACTTTGTAAAGTAGTCGATCATAACCAGCATGAAAAAGACTTGGCCGATGACCATAGACAGCTTCCTGACAATGTTCATCCCCCACTTCATGAAGGGCCACGCAGGGCTAGTGATAGGGAGCATTTTTGGGGGCTAATGAGTGTCGTGGCTGAGGCGTTGGCACTTGTCGCAGTGTCTAGCTGTATCCTGGGTGTCTTTCTGCAACGTTGGCTAGGAGTACCCAATTCTGAATACCTTTCATGTCAGGCTCCATCCTCCCTCCTATGTGGTCGCCACATTCCCCTTCATGGATAACCCTCAACATGAATTTGGCCTCCAGGGGCACAAAGCATCAGAGGAGTGGGCAGGTGTATGACCGCTTGTAGAGTTGGTTATCCAAAACACAGAATCTAGCCTTGCAGACCTTGGTCCTTTGAGCCTCGTTCTTGTCTTCAGGCACAGTGCCCTCTTGCAAGCACTTAAGTAAGGGGGTTCGCCAATCCCACATCAAATTATTGGAGAGAGTGTTACCTGGTCTATGCTAGATGGCTAGGAATTGCAGGTGTATCATTGGGATCGACTCAACCTCTCCAGTTATCATGGATGATCAAAGGCCTACAAGGATGTCTGCTTCTTGGTTGTCCTCGTGATTGACCTGGGTAACATGGAAATCGTTGAAGTTGCATGTGAGGTCGTAAGCCAAACTATGGTAGGATTGCATTCAGGGGTCCTTCATCTGATAGGTCCCATCAATTTGTTAGGAAACTAGTTGTGAGTCACACCTGACCTCTAACTTAGTCACACCGATCTCTCGAGCCAGCAACAATCCTGATATGAAAGCCTCATACTCTGCCTCGTCGTTAGTGGCCTTGAAATCACAGTGCACTAACTGTCGCACTACTATGTCGTCTAGGGATTTTAGCATGATGCCCAATCATGTGCCTCTTGTAACATCCCTAATGTCAATTAGGAGTTAATTGTGGGTAAGTGCTAATCTTTGTGATAAAAACTCCCTTGGTAATCTAGGCATTGTTATTTTTAAGGGTTTTGGGGAGTTCAGCGCAGCCATCGTTGTCCTTCACAGTGGCGAATGATTGGTTCAAGTGGGAAGTTTCCCTCAGGTTCCCATCACCATGGCTATCTTTGTGGTTCATCGCGATGATCCTTCATCAAATAGAGAGGTTGCTCTCAGGACACCTTTCCAACTGTTGGTTTTGCCGCAGCAATATTGTGTGAATTTTCCTGGGTTTTTCTTCTCGGGTCCATTTCATCATGGCCAACTTTTGGTTTCACCGCAGCCTTCATCCAATTATACACAAACAGTTGAGGTCTCAAGACAGCTTTACCGTAACAAACGTCGTGTGACTTCATTTTAATAGACGTTCTCCACATTCTTTTCCATTCTTCTTCTTCAGTTTTCAATAGTAATCGAAGAAGGGTTTGCTAGGGCAACTGATAGGGATCATTTTGGTAAGCAAAATCTCTCCTTTTCACTTCCCTTCCTCCATGAAAGAGGTTTTAAATATTTTTCTCTTCCTCCATGCTGTGGCAAGAGGTAACCACCCTCCACTTATTATGCATGCTTGGGACTTGTTTTTGAGTGATCTTGAATTATGGTCATATAAATGTGATTATTTGATAAACTTGGCGTTGTTAGTTATCGAGGATGTATTATGAAAATCTGAGTCAAAGAATTGATGTTTTGAAGTGGCTTTTGTTTGTAAATGCCCTTGGTAAGGTTTTGTGTTTCTATGGAGACCTTTGAAGAAGAACTTAATTATTTGAAATTGTTATGGGGCAACCTTGTGAATATACAAGTTTGATGATATATTGTGGATGTGTCACGGTTGAATGCTAGAAAATGGAGCATTGTGATATTGGGAGAAGTGAACGTTGAATTTATGGGAGGTCATTAAAGAGGAAATAAGGGGGTGAATATTTAGCATACTTAAAGAGGAAATAAGGATGGAGGACTTCCATCTGTACACGTGAAGATCTTAAGCCCTTTTGTGCTATGAGGGCCCATGAAATCCCTAGTGATAATGGGGAAAGAATCCATGGTCCCTACTTGTGTTTTGTGGGTCTAGCCAATCTACAACACTTGCATGGTCAACTCAGTGGGCAGCAACCAGTTGCCTGGGTCAACACTTGCCCATGGGTTTAGTCAGAGGTAATAAGGCTGGGGGAAGTTATAAGGGAGACTTGTATAAGGAAAGAGATTCTATAAATATTGACCCATGTGATTCCTTATGCCTTTCGAGATTTATGTTTATGATGATATTGATAGTAATAAATACACTTTGATTATGAAGTGTGATCAGAAATTACTGTTGTCTGTTTTTGGAAAATCTAGTATCACTTCCCAATTGGTCTATTGTATGCCATTAATTTCTTATCTCTCACAGGCACTCGTGGGTATGCCTTCTAAGTAGGAGGGATGGGTTGCTAAGGCTTTTATCTCACCTTATTGTTTTAAATTTTGCAGGTGATAGTTCCCATGTGAAGTCAAGTGGGAAGGGTCCAGAGGCTTGAAGCGAACTATAGCTATTGTATAGTTTCCTTATAGGCCATATGTGTTGTATTGATGTATATTTCCACCTCTATAGGGCTCACATCTTTTTGTTATAGCTTAATTTAGTAGCTTCTATGTCCACTACTTGAACAAATGACTTTTGATTGAAATCTAATGGTTGGTTCACCTTGATGAAAGTAATTACCCTCTTTTGGTTAGCTATTTTTGCAAATAAAGAATTTTTTTATTTATGATTAGCATTAATTCAAGATTTATAAAGGTAAGTAACTGGCTTAGAAAAGCCGTTGTTACATTTTGGTATCAGAGCAACCACTCCTTCTTAAATTTATGCATTGCACCATACTTAGTGGCAATATGCATACTGTACACATATTCTTCCCACTCTATTCTTGAGTTCTTTTCTTACCTTCATTATTCATCTGTTATGATGGGTTCCATCCTTAGGTGGGGAGAATGGTATGAACTAGATCAAGGCAATCAAACCCTGGTGGTGGTGCTCAGCCTAATCAACCAGGTTTTGATTAGGTTAATCTACTCCATCAGTTGAAAGAATAGGTGGTAATGCAGTGGATGAGAGGACGTAAAAGTTTCAAGAGGAGTAGAGGCAAGGAAGAAGCAAAGAGATTCAGATGGAAAATGCATATGGCACCCCTGGGAGACCTTGGAGGTAGCTCCTCAAGCCAAGGCTTGCCAAACCTCTCGATATCCAGTGTATGGAAAGATGTTTCAAGGCATAAGCCTCCAGTCTTCGATGCCAAAAAGGATTCAATCAAACCAAAGCCATCGATTGATAGGTTGGAAACCATCTTCAAGGTAATGGACATTAATACTTATCAAATGCTGAGGGTAGCCATTTGTGTTATAAAGTATAATGCCAAGCTATGGTAGAGCAGTGTTGCTAGGTCAGATGACTCTTATTACACTTGGGAACAGTTTAAACAAAGATTCTTGGACCACTTATTTCCTGCAATACTAAGATTAGAGAAAGAATCTGAATTCTACATGCTAAAGCAAGGGAGTATGCATGAAGATGATTTCATCTCTAATTTTATAGACCTCTCTAAGTACGTATCGCATTTATCGTGTATGAGGGAGGGGGAAAGGTTTGCTTGGTTGGCAACCCAACTACTTGAGAGAGTTAAGCCTGAGTTGAAGCCATTTTAGGCTCTAAATGGCATTGAGAGTTTTGATGAAGCATGTGTGACATTGACCATTGCTACAAGGGAAGGGAAGCTTTCTAATTTTATGAGGCCATCAGGGAGCATGAAGAAGACGTTTGGGTTTGACACTGGTGGTTCAGGGAAGGGTAAAAATTTCCCTCAGAGGCGCACAGAGCAAAGAGGGCTACAAGAAAAATATCAGACTCAGCAAAGTCAATCATTTGGGAGTCAGAACTCCCAATGGGACTATTCAATGACTATCACCAGTGCAAGGAAAGATTGTGCTTGTTGTGGTCGGACTCATGCTGGGGAATGTTGGGAATGTTTCAAGTTCCATAAAGTAGGACATATTGCTAGATATTGTCTTGAACTGTAACAAAACCAGCAGTCTGATCGTCCTACGGTTTCTGGTTGGGTTTATGGGATGACTCATGAGGAAGCAAGCGCATCTCCTAGCATGATCAAAGGTATTGTTTCCCTTCAGGTCCATGATATTATTGCTTTGTTTGATTATGGTGCTTCTCACTCTTTCATATCTTTTGATTGTGTTCAAAAGTATAATTTTGGTGGTCTGTTCTACCCTAGGATGTACGGGTTTCTACCCTACTGGGACTATTGTGTTGACAGCTCATGCATGTTTTTGTCTCACCCTTCAGGTTAAGGGTCAATATTTTAAGATTGAGTTGATTTGTTTGCCACTCAAGGGCATCATGGATTGGTTATCGGCCAATGGTGCTTTATTGGATTGCAAGAAAAAGATAGTGTCTTTTTCTCTAACTCGGTATCAGTAGAGGCTCCTACAGTTTTGATGCTTCTATCTATTGCTCAAATGGAGAAATGCATTCAAAAAGGGTGTCAAGCCTTAGTGGTATTCTTCACAATTAGTGTGAACCAAGAAGGCATACTTGAGGGGATCGATGTGGTTAAGGAGTACCTTGAGGTCTTTCCTGAGGAAGTATATGGTTTGCCTCTAGAGAGGGAGGTCAAATTCTCAATTGAGCTAGTTCCGAGCACAGCCCCCGTTCTAAGGCTCCATATCACATGGCTCCCTTGAAGCTAGTTGAGTTAAAGAGACAGTTGGTGGAGTTGCTTGAGAAAGGTTTTATTCAACCAAGTGTATCTCTGGTATTATTTGTGAAGAAGAAGGATGGCAGTATGAGATTATGTATAGACTATTGCCAACTGAATAACATCACCACTAAAAATAAGTATCCCTTGCCAAGAATTGATTATCTTTTGTATCAGTTGGCTGGCTCTGCAGTGTTCTCAAAAATTGACCTGAGATCTGGATACCATTAGCTTAGAGTCAAAGGGAAGGACATTCCAAAGACATCTTTCCATATTAGATATGGGCATTATGAGTTTATGGTCATGCCGTTTGGCTTGACCAATGCGCCAGCTTTTTTCATGGACTATATGAATCGAATCTTTCAACTATATCTAAATCGGTTTGTGGTGGTGTTCATTGATGACATTTTGATATACTCTAAGGACTAAGGAAGAACATCGAGAACATCTACACATTACCCTTCGTATCCTAAGAGATCACCAGTTGTATGCTAAACTAAGTAAGTGTGAATTTTGGTTAAAGAAGGTCAAATTCCTAGGCCATTTGGTATTCGCTAAGGGCATGGCAGTTGACCCTTGCAAGGTGGATGCGATGTTGAAGTGGGAAGCACCAACGTCGTTTTCGAAGTGAGAAGTTTTGTTTGTTTAGCTGGGTATTATCGAAGATTTATCAAGGGATTCTCCCAGATAGTCATGTCATTAACCAAGTTGACTAAGAAGGATCAACCCTTCTTATGGACCGATGAGTGCGAGGCATAGAGCCGGGAATTTGGGCCTGGCCTATAGGGCCGACCCGATTAAGCATGTTTGATTGGAGGGCCAGACCTGTGATTTCGAGCTTCCAGAAGGAAATGGTTCTAAAAGGACCAGCCCTAATGGGTTGAGGGCTTAAAGGGCTGGCCCCTTTAAGCCCGTCATAATTTTTTTATATTTTTTTAATAATTTATATGTATTTTACATAATAAACATATTTTAAATATATGATTTTGGTTTATTATTTGTTGTAAAAACTTAAAATGATGATGATGTGTTACAGATAAAATACTTGATATTTTTTATCTCGCTAAAGCAAAACCTTCTAAGCCTATTGCTAGTGAAGCTTGGTCAGATGCAAATATTCTTAAAATTGAAGATAGTGATGATAATTGATGAAGAAAGAAGTTTATGTTACATGATTTGTGAAGTTAAGTTTAAGACTTTCAGAGTGTTTATTATTTTTGATATAATTATTTAGATATGATTTTCTATGTTTTTGAGTAAGAAAATTGTATTGGGTTAAAATAGTGTATTTAAAAAAAAAAGAAAAGAAAAGGTCAACAGTGTCGTACGCCCGGGGGCTGGGCCTGAGGAAACATGGGAATTTTGGGACTAGAGCCTAAACGAGCCGGCCCGTTTAGGCTCTAGGCTCTGTAGGGCCGACCCTAATTCCTTGCTCTAGCGAGGTAGCCTTTTAGGAATTGAAGACCTTTTTGACTATAGCTCCAGTCCTCACCATTCTAGACCCTAATCTACCTTATGTGGTTTACACAAATGCATCCTTGAAGGGCCTGGGTTGTGTTTTGATGCAGAGGGACAAGGTTGTGGCTTTTGCATCACATCAGTTGAGGCCTCATGAGAAGAATTACCCGAGCATGATTTGAAGTTGGCTGTTGTTGTTTTTGCTTTAAAGATTTGGAGACACTACCTTTATGGATCGCAGTTTGAGGTGTTTAGCGATCATAAGAGTTTAAGTATCTGATGGATTAGAAGGAGCTAAACAATAGACAACGTCAATGGGTAGAGTACTTGAAGGACTACGATTTTGAACTTAAATATCATCTAGGGAAAGCCAATGTGGTAGCTAACGCTCTTTGTAGGAAGGCGGTACATGTCCTCCACATGAGTTTGAATGAGCATCATATCTTGGAAGAATAAGCAGATATGCGAGTCGTCCCTATGGTCAAGACCACTTTATGTGCTATTTTGAGAGATTTTGACTTCTATCGGAACCTTCGAGTAGCCCAAATGGAGGATGGCCACTTATGTCACATCAGAGAAGAGCTCAAAAATGGGGTTATACCTAATTATGATATTGGAGATGAGGGTATGATAAGGTTCAAGAAGAGGATTTGTGTTCCTAATAATGAGTAAATTAAAACCACGATACTTGAAGAGGCTCATCACAGCAAGTATGCCATGCACCCAGGGATCACAAACATGTATAAAGACCTAAAAGGGGAGTATTGGTTGTCGGGAATGAAGAGAGATGTGACAAATTTTGTATTAAAGAGCTTGACTTGTCAAAAAGTTAAGATTGAACACCGCAAGCTGCCAGGATTGTTGCACAGCTTGGAAGTTCCCCAGTGAAAATGGGACAGCATAGCTATGGATTTTGTTACAGGGTTGCCTCCTACCTAAGCTAAGCATGATGCAATTTAGGTGAATGTTGATCAGTTGACTAAGTCCACTCACTTCCTTCCCACTACAGTGGGTGAGACTCTAAAGGTTTTGACTGAAAAGTACATAAAAGAGCTTGTTAGATTGCATGGAGTGCTTAGGAGCATCATGTCAGATTGTGATCCAAGGTTCATGTCCAACTTCTGGAGGTCTTTACAAGAGGCCATGGGTACCAAGTTGAAGTATAGTACAACCTATCACCCCCAAATAAATGGTCAAATAGAGCGGACAATTTAAAGGCTCAGGGATATGTTGAGAGCTTGTGTGTTGGAATTGCCGGGTAGCTGGGAGGATCATCTAGCACTAGTTGAATTCACTTATAAGAATAGTTATCATTCTAGCATTTAGATGTCACCTTTCGAGGCTTTGTATGGCCAAAAGTGAAAATCTCCACTTTATTCAACTGAGTTGAGTGAGAGGACAGTCGTTGGGCCAGATTTAGTGGATGAGATGACAAGGATGATTGAGATAATCAAGCAAAAATTATTAACGGCTCAGAATAGGCAGAAGAGTTACACTGACAAGCATCAAAGATTGTTGTCCTTTGAGGTGGGAGACCGGGTGTTTTTGAAGGTTTCTCCAATTACGAGGATTGGCAAGGCCATTAAGGCCAAGAAGCTAACACCACGGTTTATCGGCTCGTTTGAAATTTTAGATAAAGTTAGGCTACTTGCTTATCGAGTTGCCCTACCGCCGCATGTAACATCCTAAAATTTTCTTTCTAAAAATTATCATTAGAGAATATTTATTTTATAATAATTCAAAATTTTTCTATAGTTATTTGAGTAATATGGATTCAACCAATTATATATATTGTTATTACAAAATAAATGGGAATATATATATATAAAAGAAATTTAAAAAAAAACGGGGTAGAAAACAGAAAACATGGAAAACATGGGGTCCTAAGTGGTAATTTTAGCCAAAATTATATTAAAACAGTAATAGGTCAACATCACGCGTTTTCCGTCGGCGCCTCCTCTCTCTCTCGCTTCTTCCGCCATTTTTACGTAGAATTGGAATTTTGGAGCTCATTTTGGTGAGTAAAACGTCTCCTAATAATTAAACTTCCTTCATGAAAATCGTTCTACTCCTTTAGATCTATCTAAAGGTATAATTTATTCGTAGGATAGAGCAAATTTATGGGTTTGGGTTTGTACCAAGTTTTGAGTTTTGATGATATAAGACTATAGAATTGTAAAACTAAAATAGTGGAACATTTTAATCGGTTTAGTTTTATTTATTGGTTGATTTGACAATTTTAAATAATTTTCTAGATAGTCAGATTATTATTTGGGATTATATGATTTTTGTATGCATTAAATTTGAGTTTTATAATTTATTTTAGTATATTGGACCCTACACTAATTATTGAGTGGTTTGGATTTATGGTTTATGAAAAGATATAAATATTGGGAATTCTTTTGGAGGTAGAAGAAATTATTTTTGGTTATAATTTTGACAAGAGGAATAGAGCTATTGGAGGATAAAAGTGTGGATGGGATAGATAGTTCGAATTATGATTGTGAGTGGGGAATTATTATATGACTTAAAATTTAAATAGGAAGTGAGTTTTA
>QFDD01005064.1:0-10765 GCA_006871305.1 Vachellia collinsii | reverse complement strand
ATATTGAAGTCCCTATTATACCAATTTTACCAGTATTATTTCTCAGTTTATATACTTGATATTTTAAAAAAGGGCACATTCAGACGCTGCCTAAGCTACAAAATAACTCAACCACACAAATAAACAGGAAAAGAGAATTTTAATTCTTTAACTAATAAATTTTAATAAAAATGAAAAATAGTTGGGCCAAACAAAAAAAGGAAAAGGACAGAGAGAACCCAAAAAATAAAAAAAGGACCTCCGGCAGCTTTCAGGCTCACACTTCTCAGCACCTTGACGATGCGGTTATTCCGAAGTTTCCCTCTTCTCTTGAGTTAGCCTCCGCCTTCCCTCTCCATCTCTCTCTGCCTCTCTTCCTCGCTAGCTATTACGGATCGTTAGATCTTACGGATTCGAGCCGGAAGAAGCTTGGACAGTTTGCTCTGAATGTATTAAACTTCATACCAACTGCAATTTGAGGTAAAAATTAACTCTTTATTTCGCTATTCAAAATTTTCCGTCTGTCTTCCATATGGGTGCTTCGAAAACGAAGGAAATCGAGAAGGGTCATGTAACGTGGAAAATTTTCAACTTCCGAAGCTACGTGCTTTTTTATGTGTTGGATTTGGCGCAGTGCGAGGACAACACAAATCATGTTCTTGGAAAGGGGTCTATGTGTTGTCTCCGCGAGCTCTTGTTGCTTAGATCTTAGATGCTTGTCATTGCTGTATTTGTGGGTTGTCTGAAGTTTCCCCCATTCACGGTTTTAGCTCATTTGAATAGGAAGGGTTGTCATTTCTTACTCCGTTCGCTTATGTCTCTAATGCCTGGCTATTCAGGGCTTTAATGGGGTCAATCCTCTTAATTTATGTGGATTGTGTTTTCTACTTGCATTTTTGGACCCAATAACACCTTATTTGGTTGATGAAAATGTTTTTAGAAAGTCTCAAAGGGTAACACATCCCTTCCACACTAGTAGTATAAACTATGCCAGCAGAATAAGATGGAAGTTATTCATTCGTTTGAGATTTGTTTGGATGTTTGTTTGGCCCAGGGAAGAAAGGACTAAATTTCTTTCTCCACAGCTGAATTAGTATTAGTCTATTTATTCTTCTCAACCCCACTATACTACATCAAGCACTAACGAACTCCTTTCCGCTTAATTTGATGTTAACATTCTCCATATTTGTATTCTTCTTGCTACCAAACGCCCAAGTTCACTCATTTAATCAACTTTTGTATGATCAGCTACTTCGCTCCATCAGTTCATCCCAGTTTGATCTACAGCCTAGAGGTATCCTTTAAAGATGTTCACCCTCTTAAACATATAAATGATTTGATGCCAGATTGGCAAAATTGAATTATTGTAGGATCGGAGTTCTCTATCAATTTGTTCCATTTCCTTTGAACATGGCTATATGACGTTGATATTCGCGATGCCATCTGTTTGGCTGTTTATTATGAAACCAATGCAAATAGCTAAGGGATGAAAGTTATAGTTGCCTCTGTGTTTCCCAATTAGTTTGACGTATAAGATTATCAGATGCTCTGTAAGTTGCCTCAAAGACCTAATTGTTTTTGTTTGTTTGTACTACAATATGTCCACCCAGTGGGACAGGGCTTTGTTCTTGTTGTGTTACAATATGTCTTTATGATACCCCTTCCTCGCATTGTGTTAGTTCTCCTAACGTTGTGCAATCAATGAGATTTCGTAACTTTGGTGATTATTTTCTATGAAGATTGAAACTCGATTTTTTGGGTATATCACTTTAAAAATGCTTTTTCTTCAATAGCTTTTGTGTTCCCAAGTAGCTCAGAACATGTTGCTTTGTTGTTTTTGGACAAAAAAAAAAAAAAACTGATTCTTGACTGGACGCTAGAATGGAGGAAGTTTTGTGGGACTGGGAAGAACTAACAGGTGAATTGTAGATTCGATAGACATATTTTGGATTGTAGATTCGATAGACATATTTTGGCTAAGTTTTGAATACTTTCTTTTCTATGCCCTTCAGAACCATTTGATCCGATGTAAAAACTTTTGCTTCCTTCCATCATTTTTGTTTATTTTAAAAATAGTAGTATTGTCTTTCAGATAACCTGCTGGAAATGGCTGATAGCAATATATCTTCTGAATTACCTGAAGAGACTCAAAACCCTAACCCAGATGGCAATGCACCATCTGAAAGCGATCTTGCACTGGAAACTCTGGCTCAAAAAGTTCAAGAGTCTCTCTCTCTGGAAAAAAGACATAAATTTTGGGAAACCCAACCTGTTGGGCAGTTCAAGGATATAGGTGACACTAGTTTGCCAGAAGGTTCTATTGAACCTCCAACCCCCTCATCTGAGGTCAAACAAGAGCCATACAACCTTCCTAATCCCTATGAATGGATTACTTGTGACATCAACTCTGAGGAGACCTGCCAAGAGGTTTATAACCTTCTCGCTAACAATTATGTTGAGGACGATGAGAACATGTTCAGATTTAACTACTCAAGGGAATTTCTGCGCTGGGCTTTGCAACCTCCTGGTTATTTCAGGAGTTGGCACATTGGAGTCCGTGTCAAAAGTTCCAAGAAGTTGGTTGCCTTCATTACAGGTGTTCCAGCTAGAATCCGAGTTCGTGATGAAGTTGTTAACATGGCAGAGATAAATTTCCTGTGTGTTCATAAAAAGCTTAGGTCAAAGAGGCTTGCTCCCGTCATGATCAAGGAGGTGACCAGGAGGGTGCATTTGGAGAATATCTGGCAGGCAGCCTATACTGCTGGAGTGATTCTTCCTACACCAGTAGCAACTTGCCAATACTGGCACAGATCTCTGAATCCGAAAAAGCTCATTGATGTTGGCTTCTCTAGGCTTGGTGCACGAATGACAATGAGTCGGACAATTAAGCTTTATAAGTTACCAGAATCAACAGTCACCCCAGGATTCAGAAAGATGCAGATCCATGATGTTCCTGCAGTTACAAGGCTCCTTAAGAAATATTTAAGTGATTTTGTTGTTGCACCTGATTTTGATGAGAATGATGTTGAGCACTGGCTTCTTCCAAAGGAGAGCGTTGTTGATAGTTATCTGGTTGAAAGTCCCGAGACTCATGAGATCACTGACTTTTGCAGTTTTTACACTCTTCCTTCTACCATCCTTGGCAACCAAAATTATTCAATCCTGAAAGCAGCCTATTCCTATTACAACGTTTCAACGAAGACCCCATTGCTTCAGCTGATGAATGATGCTCTCATTGTAGCCAAAAGACAGGACTATGATGTTTTCAATGCATTGGATGTTATGCAAAATGAATTATTCTTGAAGGAACTGAAGTTTGGACCAGGGGATGGGAAACTTCATTATTACCTATACAACTACCGGATAAGGCGTTCACTGAAGCCATCTGAGCTTGGTCTTGTGCTCTTGTAGTTTAAAATGTGGAATTTGAGTGTGCAATGGATTAGGAAGTGGATTTTGGTTTTGCTGATGGACTTATTTATGGGTTACATGACGTGATCTACGGTTAAACCTTAAATTTTGCCTTACCTTTCAAACAAAATGAATTCTCAAATTCCTTAAAGGCAATTGTGAGGGGTCATTAATGTTTCATTTTGTAGAACTAAAGGAATTCCAATTATTGTATCATTTTTTTTATCATGCTGACTGCTATGCCATTTTTAAGCTATGATGCTTCTCTTTTGATTCTCTTTTGAGCAAGGTTTATTATTCTATTCTATGAAAACCCACATGTAACGAATGGTCTTACTTTTGCTAAATAGCATGGTACTCAGCCTAATGTAGAATTAGGGTCATTCATGCAAAGAGCCCTTATTTTTTAACAAAAAATAACTTGCCAAGAGCTTATCGATATATAAAATTTGCTTTTAATCTTTGTTCTTCAATGCATATAATTGACATTCGAAATAATAAAATCATTAGCAAATCTCGCCTTCCCTAAAGCTGTTAGATTTCGATGATTATATACTCATTATGAGCTCATTTATGTTTAATTATAAACTCACAATTTAATAATTCATCAACATCATTATCAATTTATTGCCTTTTTTTTTATTTTCATGTATTATGTGATCTCTATGAAATAATTTTTTTTCTTTATTCTCTCTATTTTTCAAGAATTACAGGTTAATAACGACCAAAGACGAACTAACTAGAAGCTGGATGATTGTCGATCACCAACATCACGCAGGAGTGAATTAGATTGCATAACTACATTTGTAAATTATGAACTTACAAGTTAAAGCTGAGTTATGCAACATATAATATGCATTCTACAGTAAGATTTTTTGTCAATTTCGTAATTTGGCATGTGTCAAACAATAATATAAGATTCACTCTTATACCTGGTATTCTCAAATACAGCATAGTTGAGGATGACAAAACTTCGGCCGATTAAGATATGGGTAAATGCTTTTGGCCGGCACCAAACACCCCCTCCCCAGAAAAACCAAAAAAAATAAATAAATAAATAAAAAGGATAGCTACAATTGAGACACTCTTTCCAAGCGATAAGACATCCTTGATCAGATCATATATATACTGCTTCCACCATGGAACTCAAGACGGATTTGGTACAGAATACGTCAGCCTAATATGAACATTGACTTATGATGTAACCATAACAAATAAATGTGCAGGAGAAGGGGGGTGGGGAATCCATCAGGAAAACAAGATTAAAAAAAAAACCGATGCAGAGATTAAAATCTATGATCGACCTTGTATTTCACCGACTTCAAGCCAAGGCAATAGTTTCACCACGCGAGCCTGCATGAACAAATCCACAAGAACCAAGGTTATTTTGCTTTAAGCCATAGGTAATTAATTTTTTTACAAAAGAGAGGTATTAACATGTAGACAGAACTATTTATCAGTACATTTTTCATAAATCTCTTTAGCCAGTTGTAATACTGTATCAGCTTCCTCAGCAAATTTTGCGAGTCTTTCTGCCTCCTTGACTGCCTCAGCAGCCAGAAATGATTTGTTCTCAGCTTCTGCAAGTCTGTAGGCTGCAGTGTCAGCAGCATCCTTAGAAGTCTCATAAGGCACTAAACTAGAGGCTGCTGGTTGATGTTGCCAGATGTCCTTATGTTTCAATGGAAGCGTTTTTGCCCCAGAAGGGGCATCCTTTTTTATCTTGTAACAATTTTGTACCTGCAGGGTTGGGTAGAGTTGAGAAATCATCACCACATAAACAGGAAAATAAGTTTTAAGATAATAACAACTAGAATTTATTTATAGGTTTGCTTATGTGCACAGATTCTATCTTAGTAGAGGTGAAGATTTAGCCAACGCCTTTGTGGCAAATGCATAAAGATCAGCCCTCTTCCTGCAAAAGACATTATGAACACTAATGTGGCAGAAAAATTTCCTTTAGCAATAACCAAAAGTCTTGTTGATTGAGACATTACAGAAAACAAGATAGGGGACAAAGAATCTCCCGGCTTAACATCTGGTGAATTTAAAAGTTGATTCTTTTCTCTTCCTGCATCTAACGTCCTCTATCGAATCATTTGCCATAAAACTGCATCTGAGACATTCCTTCCTCCAATAATAAGCACTCTCGGCATAGGAAATACTACCCTTTGAAATTTCAAATAAATAATGACGAGTGATTGCATAAACACTTGTGACCTACATAGGGCCTAATTCCTTCACCTCAACAGAGAGATCATTAAAAACTAAAGTGATGAAGATATAGGATTGAAGCTTTCAAGTTTAATCATAAGAGGGCATTAAATCCACCTCTCCCTCTCTTTCTGAGGACACCACTTTTCTCTTTTTGTAAGACTGTTAAATTTTTATTCTTAAAATAAGGTAAAACGAGATGTAGTCCCTCCATCAGAACGCAGAGTCTAAAAAAAAAAAGCACACTATTAAGTGTTTTTAAGTTTTAAGTATGAAAGTATTGAAGCCATTGTTCTCTTTTTATTTGACCACTAAAATTATATTTCTCAAGTATAAAAATATTATTGGATTTTACAACTGTTTGTAAGAGATTCTAGGAGATGCATCATGGTCAAGGTAACCTGAAACAGAATCCCATATTTGCATGAATCCATGGGTCATAACCACAAAAATAACAAATTCCATCAAACCAAAGCAGTATTGCAGGATGGGATTGCAACAATGAGCTATTGACAGGGCAAAATTAGTCGGCCTAACATTCTCCTATCGTGTAAGGACTATCCTGATTCCATCGTAGTTAAGGATCAAAATACAATGTCAATCTGATTCATGAATCATGAAATTCAAGAACAAAATGTCATAAAGCACATCTACAACGAGAAGCTTCCCGTGAAGTCTGGGGATAATTTGTGAAATAGCATATTAAACTGGACCGATAAACATGCAAACATATTCCATAAAGAAAGAAAAGGAATCAACCATCACTTGCCTAACATGCACCAAAGTCAAATCATCTCAATAACACGCTTCAAGAAGGATAAGCAACAAGATGAAGTTTCTTATATTGTGTGGAAGTGAAGTTATCTATGCCGGGCAAGGAACCATCACACAAAAGAAAGACAGTATTGAGATTAAATACTTGAAAGCTCTAAGATGAAAAATTTTAATTCCTTTACCTTCTCAAGTTTCCCTTGCGCAACAAGCCTCCTCAACCTTGTACTTAATGCCCTTCTGAAATTTGGAGGTACCTCATGCCTTTTCTGCAGTATTACACACAATCATCACCCTTAGTGGACTCAAGCATAGAAAGCACACTAGAGATTACTTAATTTCACTATATAATTAAGGACGACAACCAATCTATATTACTTCATGCAGAAGCATTAAAAAGAGAGGGACAAAAAAACAGCAGCTGTAACACAAACTTAACTGTATGACTAATGCAAATCAAAATGGTCATAACAAGAGTAATTAACAAGAGTCAGATGGTCCGTGATAAAACAACCAAATAAAGGTCTTTCTAGGGGAAAAACAGCATTGACAGGGACCATATTGTACAACATCAAAAGTTATGGCGACCATGACCTTAACCATACCTCAATGAAACTAACAATGGTATTTATGTCAGAACCATTAGTATCTTTTATTGTTGACAGGGCTTCAAAAACCATTCCGTTATACCTGGCAAAAACCACAAAAAGAAAACGTAACAAAATTTCCTTGGGACTTCATCTCCAACAAGTGGAAATACAATAATTATATAAAGGCGTGCTAAATTGAACAGTAGGATTATTTGCTACTATTGCAAGTTGAAGGACTTTGCCAAACATTTAGGGTAAAATAGCTAATTTGAATTTTAGCATAATTCACAATAAACATTTAATAGAAGAAGAAAAATATTTTTAAGCAAGAGCAAAGTAAACCAATGGGACTATGGAAAAATAAGACATCCTCCAAATGGAAAATAAACTCTGTTAATCAATGTCATTATATGCCATATTAATTCCAATACAAATCAACATAAAAGATAAAAACTGAGGAATCATATTATTTACAAAGATTTCTAAGATCCCATTATTTTCCATGAACAAATCTATTCCGTATGAAAGATGAAAAAGTGTAGATAGTGGGCAACATACTGTACCGGTCAACATTCATATAATAAAGAATGGTTAGATACAGGCAAGAGTGAAAATTTAGGACGAGATATGAAAGTATACCGTGGAGCATTCTTCACATCCTGTGCTTTTTGAGAAGCGTCTTCAGTGACAGTATCAGAAGCTGCACTTTGACGAACTGGAATAGCAGAAGTAGCATTTTGAACGCTAGCAACTGGAGCAGGCATAACAGCTTTAATCTTTGGATTCCTTGCTTTATCTTTAGAACCTTGAGCAGCAGTGTTAACACTTAAGTTCCTCCACTTATCCTAGCGGGTCAAAAGAATGAGGAATGAAATTTACAGCAATTATTTATTCAACAGTCTAGAAAAAATACTTTGTAAGCAGATTAAAAGTAAAGAGAACAAACAAATTATTATAATTATCAACAAAATAAAAACCTCCAAATATAACCCTTCTCTCAATTTGATCCTCAAAGTTTGAATATCTCGTAAAAATTCTCCAAAGAGTACTTTGTCTTCTTTATATGCACTCACCTTAAGCCATAAAAAATAGTTACAGAGATGAGGTCATATTGTCAAATGTGAAGCTGATAGAGAATCATGACACTTGAAATAAACACAACACCATATTGTTTTGATACCTAGTTATAAAGAAGTTCAAAAGGAAATATAGCTACAGACTAACTCAAGCCCACAGTCTGCAAAGCTATTATCTTCATCAATCATTTGGAGCAATCAGGCCAACATGGTCATCTCAGGAATCACCACATCCACATACAACATATTCAGGTACAGGGAATGAGGAACCCTAAGAAATCCTGCCACGTAATAAATTGAATAGACTAGTCAATTAAGGCAACGAAAAAGGGGGTGAAAGAGTAAGGAACCTTGAGGTCAATATTGGAACGGTGAGTGAGGAAAGGCGCAAACTCGGGATCCTTGAGAATGTTCTTCCACTTGCCGGGACCGTGCTTCGCTATTCCGGCGAGTAATGCTTCTTCTTCCTCCGCCGTCCATTTCTGCTTCTGATTTCCCATTGGGAGTCCCCTTCTTCACTCTTATTGCGCACTTGTCAACACTTTCTGTGTCAGCTCAGTCTCTGGAGCTGGAACACTTCGTCGCGTTTGAGATTCTGTGGTTCAGTGAGAGAGAGAGAGAGGAGGCTCGTCTCCCTCCCAGCTCTGTTTCGTACCTTTTTTGTTTCTTAACTATTCGTATATGAATTTATAATTAAATTTAAGAATTTCATTTTCCTTTTTAAGAAAATTACCAACAATCCGTTCCCAAAAAGAAAATTACCAAAAAGAGTAAGAGACAGCCACAATTAAGTCTTAAATTAAAAAAAATGATATTTAATAAGTTTTTAGAATTTGTCAACGTGCCTTTTACATTTATTACTGAATATTGATAAATTCTTAAAAAGCATTGATAAATGTCAAAAGACTTATTAAATATTATGTTTATTGGTGGAAATAAAACTGTGATTCTTCTAAAAAGAAATTAAGGACACTCAACAACATTCCCATTTTAAGTGAATGTTACATATTTACAAATAAGATTCGAGTGTGTTAGTGTTTATGATATATCGGTTTCTTGATTATTTGTATTTGTATATAATCACTTTTTAAACCCTTTTTTATACTATCAGTAATTAATATAAAAGTCAGTTAATTTTATTGAAAAGATTAATGAAGTTAAATATATTACCTAAAAGTATTTATTTATGTCTATAATTAGATTATATATCAGTTTATACATTAAGAAAATTAAGTTTCAGATTAATAAATATAAATAATTTTAAGTAATTATTTAACTTTCTTAATCTTCAAATAAAAACCAATAGGTTTATATATTAAGAATTAAACATAGTGGTTATTTTTTTGGACGAAGGTGTAAATTTATCTCAAAGCCCTTCTCTCAAAAGTAACATTACCATAAAATTTTTTTTAAAAGTAATACTTCTGCGAATGCAGTCATTCTCCCAACTGCAGAGAATCTTTGTGGTATTTTTTTTTAGTTCTAATTCCTCTTATCCTTCTCTCTCAACGTCTGAGATCCAGCCTTTCACGATGAGGGGGACACTTGCTTTCATCGCTGACAGTCGATCCATTAACTAATTCATCTTATTCTTAATACAAGATTTATAACTTTCTGGGGGAAATTAAATAAGTTCATTAGTTTATAAATTTATCAATTTTTAAATTATTTTTTCTCAGTTAAAAATAATATCATATAAGCATTTTAAAATATATATTATAATTAATAATTTGCTTAACTTTTTGAATTTTTTAAAAAAAGTTATTTTAGTAGTGTTTTTTTTTTAATTTTTTGTCATTTTGCATTTCCTTTTCTTTTATACTGATTAAGAGCATGTTTGAGAACAACTTTTAAAAAGTGATTGTACACAATCCAAAATAAGTACGTTGAAGGAATTTTATCTCGATTTACGTGAAAGTGCTTCTAGATACTCTAATTAATGGGAGAGAGATTAAGATGATAAAATAATAATTAATTTAATAAAATGAAGAATAATAATATTGAAAACTTGTTAAAATTTTGGACAAATTTAGACACATACCTAATTTTACTAATTTTTTAAAAAGTCAAAACAGTGTGTGTGTGTGTGTGTGTGTGTGTGTGTGTGTAAATCGATTATAAGGCGCATAATTATTGTTATTATTAATATTATTACCAAATATTTAAACATCCAAATACATCCACTCACAATAACCAGTAACCACACATGCTAGTGAAAGGAGGATTTAAGAATCCTTCTAGCTTATTTCCATTGATCTAAAACCCACAAGCAGATTCTTCAGAAGCACAGACGCAGATCCTTCAGATAGAGATGCTATTTGGAATTCCCTTCCCAGTTAGCCCAACTTCACTAGAAGGATAGAGCAAAGTGTAAGGCACATTTACAGGTCCATATCGGTTCCTCAATTTTGCATCTTTGTTCCTACCTGTGATCTTCCCCTCAATTTCTTCCAGTTTCTTTCCAAATTTCTTGAAAGCCTCCAATGGCGTCCGATCAGATGTCCAATTAGCGCTATCATCCCTCTGCCCCAAATAGAACTCATCAGAAGTGTGTCTTGACAGGATCTCTATGGTTGAAAGGTCGGTGATGGTTTTGTTCTTCGGAGTTATTGTTTTAAGGAAAGCCTTGTGAGGATCTTTGACTAGTTCATCGTATTCAGGTGTTCCTTTCTCAGGCATGAATCTTCTGCTCAGAGTTGGGCGATTCAGAATATAGCCTCCGTA
>QFDD01005063.1:0-12611 GCA_006871305.1 Vachellia collinsii | reverse complement strand
TGACCTTACTCAGACAGAAGGAACAGACTCTGAGAAGGGAAGATTTTAAAAGGATGTTTTTGGACCACTTTTTTTCTACTCTCTTGCACCAACAGAAGGAGAATAAATTCTTTGCATTACAGCACGGAAATTTAAGTTAGGATAAATAATTACCAAATTCATTGACCTCGCCAAATATGTAAAGTATTTGCAAGAGAAGAAGGACAAGACATGGATGGCTACTCAATTGTTGTAAAAGGCTAAGCCTGAGCTTAAGCCTTTGCTTACGGGGCTAGAATTGCAAATTTTGAAGAGATGTGCATTATGATACACTTGATAGGGTGTAGACTTCGAGAGCTTGATGAAGTGAAGAAAAGAAATGTTTTGGGTAGGTTCAACCCATCAGTAGGTCTTTCTCAAAGGATAAGCCAAAAGCCCTTTCACCCTAATAGCAGCTCTTCTAGAAAACATAACCACTTTGGGGGCTCTCATTAGAAGAGTTGTAACACCAAGCGCTGCTAGGGATCTAACACCCTGAAGGACCCCAGAGTGGGTGAAGGGGGAAGGGAGACGTAGTAGGCAGGGTGCGCTCAAGTCCCATATCGGTTAGACTCATCGAAAGTGAAGGCTATATATGTAGTCAAGGTGTGGCCTTTAACATCCGAAGCATCTTTTGAGTGACTATAGGATCCCAAAAGGATAAAACCCTGTGCCTACAGGATGGCTAAACAGGGACAATACCTCAAGATATTACAATATGGTATCAAAGCCAGGTTTCGATCTTGGGACCTGTGGGTCATGGGCCCACCATGCTTCCGCTGCGCTACTCTGATACCAAAATGTAACAACGGTCTTTCTTAACCGGTTACTTAACTCAATAAACAACAATTTAATAATTAACTATGACTATAAAAATTCTTAATTTATAATATAGGTTAACTAGCAAGAAATAACATTTCACATTAAAGAAAAACAACTAAACTTTCAAATTCCATGCCAATATCAAATTGATAGCTCAATACCAAGTTGTCCAACATAAAACGTATTCCTTCAAATAATTAATCACAAATCAGCACAGTGGTCTGCCAAAATATTATAATAGTATCAATGATAGGGCTCTGGCCTTCTAATAGTAATTCATCAAAAATATGAGTCTAAGTATCTCAATTAAGGGTATAACAAAATATGAGCCCTATAATGATGGCAATATACATCAATGCATCACATATAACAAAGGAGGAGGCTATACAACGATTATAGCACAACTTAAGCTTCCGAAATCTTCCCAGAAGTCTTAGCACGGGAGCTATCACCTGAAAAATGTTAATAGCAACAAGGTGAGACAAAAGTCTCAGCAACCAGCAATCCAACTCAAAAGGCATACCAACGAGTGTCAATGAGAGATAAAGGATAAATTGCATATAAAAATAATTTCATAAACCATACTCAATTTCTCAAACAGTTTAAACAGTCATTTATTCACATTTCACAATATATATATATCAACATCATCATAAATATCACAATAATCATAAAGGCCACGTAAATCAATATTAACATGATCACTTTTCTTAAACACAGACTCTCTTGTAACTCCTCCACCTTATTTCCTCTTACTGAACCCATGGGTTAATGCTGTCCCATATGACTGGTAGTTACCCTAAAGAGCTAACCGTTCAAGTGATGTGGACTGGCCAGATTCACAGAGCACAAGTACGGACCACGGGTTCTCCCCTCAACATCAATGAGGTGTCATGGGCCCTTGTAGCACAATTGGCCTAGGATCATCCAGTGTACCTCTGGAAGTTCTTCATCCTTGTTTCCTCTTTAAGCATGCTAAATATTCACCCCCTTATTTCATCTTTAATAACCTCCATTTCATAACAATATCCTCCTCTCCCAATATCACAATAATTATGGCACATACACTACTTGTCATCAACACTTGTATATATACATATAATTATTCACAACACTTTTCAACCAATGATTTCATACTCAAAGGTCACAGTCAAATTACCAGAATATTTATCAAGAAGCATTTGCAAATATTGCTATTGTAATATATCAACTCTTTGACTCCAAATTTCACAATACGTTTTCCAACATTATGAATGCAAGATTTAACAAATAATAATATTTTTATGTAACTAAATTCAAAATCACTCATAAACATGTCCCAAGCATGCATAATAAGTGGAAAGTGATTACCTCACGTCAAAGCAAGGATCACAACAATCCATAGTTCAATGCTCAAATCACCAAATATAGTCAATCAACACAATTAATTTAATTACATATTAACATAATACTACGAAAACAAAAATATATGACTTTAAGTAAAACTCACTTCCTATTTAAATTTTAAGTCATATAATAGCTCCCCACTCACAATCATAATTCGAACTATCTATCATATCCACACTTTTATCCTCCAATAGCTCTATTCCTCTTGTCAAAATTATAACCAAAAATAATTTCTTCTACCTCCAAAAGAATTCCCAATATTTATAGCTTTTCATAAACCATAAATCCAAACCACTCAATAATTAGTGTAGGGTCCAATATACTAAAATAAATTATAAAACTCAAATTTAATGCATACAAAAATCATATAATCCCAAATAATAATCTGACTATCTAGAAAATTATTTAAAATTGTCAAATCAACCAATAAATAAAACTAAACCGATTAAAATGTTACACTATTTTAGTTTTACAATTCTATAGTCTTATATCGTCAAAACTCAAAACTTGGTACAAACCCTAACCTAGAAATTTGCTCTATCCTATGAATAAATTATACCTTTAGATAGATCTAAAGGAGTAGAACAATTTTCATGAAAGAAGTTTAATTATTAGGAGACGTTTTACTCACCAAAATAAGCTCCAAAATTCCAATTCTACGTAAAAATGGCGGAAGAAGCGAGAGAGAGAGGAGGCGCCGACGGGAAAACGCGTCTGTTTTAATATAATTTTGGCTAAAATTACCACTTAGGACCCCATGTTTTCCATGTTTTCTGTTTTCTCCCCCGTTTTTTTTTTAAATTTCTTTTTTTTTTCATATATTCCCATTTATTTTGTAATAACAATATATATAGTTGGTTGAATCCATATTACTCAAATAACTATAGAAAAATTTTGAATTATTATAAAATAAATATTCTCTAATGATAATTTTTAGAAAGAAAATTTTAGGATGTTACAACTCTCCCCACCTAAAAGGAAATTTTGTCCTCAAAATTTGGTCAAATAAAAACCATAAGCAAGAAGAAATTGAGACAAAACAAATGTAATCAAAACAAACAAATTTGGGTACTCCTTCCGCATTCGCTCCTCTATCTCCCAAGTAGCTTCGCCAGGAGACATACCCTTCCAGAAAACCTTTACAAGACGTATCGTCTTGCTTCTTAGCTGCTTATCCTTAATGTCCAAAATCTTCTTCGGTTCTGCTTGATAAGTCAAGTTCTCCTGCAATTTTACCTCTTCAGGTTCAATAACATGTGAAGGATCCGGATGATATTTCTTCAGCTGAGATACATGGAACACATTGTGTAGATTTGACAATTGTGGCGGTAGAGCAATTCGATATGCAACGGGTCCGAACTTATCCAAAATCTCGAATGTAACAACGCTGATTCGGTAGAGCAATTCAATTGTGAAGGACGGCTCTTTCCGTTGGTGGGGAGAGTGTCACATCAAGCGCTGCTAGGGACCTAACACCCTGAGTGACCCCGGAGTGGGTGAAGGGGGAAGGGAGACGCAATAGGCAGGGTGCGCTCAAGTCCCACATCGGATAGACTCGTCCAAAGTAAAGGCCATATATGTAGTCAAGGTGTGACCTTTAACATCCGAGGCGCCTTTTGAGTGACTATGGGATCTCAAAAGGATAAAATCCTGTGCCTACGGGCGGCTAAACAGGGACAATACCTTAGGATGTTACAAAATGGTATCAGAGTCAGGCATCCGGTCGGTGTGCCAGTGAGAAAGCTGGGCCCCTATGGGGGGTGGATACCTTCCCCTTGTAGACACGTTTTCTGGGTTATTGTAGAAACCCAGGGAAATAAAACCCTGCTCTGTTTGCAACAGGGACAATATCTACAAGGGAGGACTCTGGGGATGTTACAAGAATCGTCCTCATGGCAGTCATGTAGTGAGAGAACATAGTGGCAAGGGCCACAGTGCATGCCAAGGGTCTATCAAGAGTCAGTAGTCATTCAAAGACTCCATTGTTACTGCCCCCAATTCGAACAACCATCCCTTATGCCAGCGGTATGGTAGGCGTCATCCGGGGCAGTGTTGAGCATGTTATGCTTGTAGAGAGGTTGGCCACACAGCCAAGTACTGTGAGAAGGTAAAGAAAACCAACCCGCCTAAGCCTTCAATTGCAGAAAGGTGTATGCTCTAACAGCTGAGGAGGCTAGTGCAGCTCCCAATTTGATTAGAGGTAACATTTTTCCTAACGAAAAACCTTTATATGCTTTATTTGATTCTGGTGTCACTCATTCTTTTATATCCTTTGTTTATGCTGAGAGATTGAAGTTGTGCTTAGTTGATTTATCGTATAACTTGTATGTATCTATTCCAATGGGATTTACGGTGAAAATTGTTCAAGCATGTCTGGGGGTGTCTTTGATTTGTAATAGCCGGAAGACGACAATAGATTTATTTTGTTTACCTCTAAGAGAAATTGATGTAATTGTTGGTATGGATTAGCTATCGTCCAATGGTGTTTACCTTATACTATGCGAAGAAGATGGTGGTTATGTTTATATGGATGCATCCTTAAAGAATTTGGGATGTGTTCTAATGTAAGGGAATAATGTGGTGGCTTATACTTCTCAACAGTTGAGGCCTCATGAGGAGAATTAGCAGACCCATGACTTGAAGCTCACTGTTGTTGTGTTTGCACTAAAGATTTGGAGGCATTATCCATATGGGTCCTAGTTTGAGATGCTCGGTAATCATAAGAGCTTGAAGTACTTGTTGGACCCGAAGGAATTGAATAATAGGCAAAAGAAATGGATGGAGTTTCTAAAGGACTATGATTTTGAGTTGAAGTACCATCCTGGAAAGGCTAACATGGTAGTAGATGCACTAAGTAGAAAGTCAGTACATGTGGATCACTTGATGTTGGTAGAACATTTCCACTTGGAAAGATTGAGAGACCTCTGAGTGATACCGAGAGTCACAGCCAAGTTGAATTCGAGTACTAGTGATATGGAATTTTACCAGAATATGAGAGAGGCCCAAATGAGGGACAACCACCTGTTGCGGATTAAAGGGGAGTTGGAGAATGGTTATGTGCAAAACTATAAGATCGTTAGTGATGGGATTGTGAGATATAAGAAGAAGATATGTGTTCCCAATAATGAAGAGATCAAGAAAACCATTCTTGAGGAGGCTCATCGAAGTCGGTATACCATTCACCCTGGAATCACAAAGATGTATAACGATCTAAAGTGTGAATACTAGTGGTCTAAAATGAAGAGGGAGGTAACATATTTTGTGTTAAAATGCCTAACTTGTCAAAAGATCAAGCTAGAGCATCATCATCCCCTAGGATTATTGCAACAACTGTTCATATCAATTTTATCATAATTTAAAGTCTAACATAATACAAACCTTGTATTTGTCTTCTCCTTTAAATCAAGGCTATTCATTGTACAAAGTCAACGACCTTCAGATTCCCATAGGCATCAAAAGGCATATTTTAAGGCTATAAAAGGAAAGATTATATAATTAATTAGGGTTAAAACATGATATGCTAAAAATAAACAAAATGGAGAAGAAAATTGACAGCATATATTTTCTTCTAATCACTCTATTATACAACCTTACTGTGACCATGAGTAATACCATCAATGAGTTTTTTAAAGTAGTGCCTAGTTCATTTTCTGCATAAACATAAACATCCAAAACATCCAAAAAAAGTATAGAAACATGAAAGATGAAACATATATATATCTGCATGAACCTTGAATACATCTATATCATATTCATAATCAAAAAGTCATAATTTCAATGTTACTAAATTAAAATGTTCAAACTTGATTGTAAACAGAGAAGAATCAACCTAAAATAATCTATGGCATATGTCAAAAAGTCATCACCCTTCAATGTTACTAAATTAAAATGTTCAAACTTGATTGTAATCAAAGAAGAATCAACATAGAATAATCTATGGCATAAGTGGAGAAAAAAATAGTCTTACAATGTTGTCATATATTTCTCCTCCCACGACAAAATGAAGAATTATGTATATCTTAGTCTGGCTAGCTAAAACCTGAAATTCAAACAATGTAAATAAATTAAATTAAGATAATAAAAAAATGAATAAAATTAAAGGGGGGAAAAGGAAATAGCTTGTGCATATATCACAAGGTGCCAACACATATCTCATGAAACCTGACTATTGGAATGCTTGGCAATTTTCATAATGAATATTTCTCTTTTAATCTGTAATAGCATTCAAGTTTTAATAGTTAATATGAATAGTAGACTCAAATTCAACACTAACAAGCATCAACGTTTTATGTTACATGTGTTTTTAGGCACATGCAAGCCTTTGGCTACAGATGAAATCGATTAAAGCAACATTACCATAAGGAAAGAATTTTTTTGAGTTGACTGGAGGGACATAGGCTAATTGTTGTAGAACAGTCATATAAAAGCATCCTTAGCTGTGGCAAGAAAATCAATGTATTCAATCATATGCCAGAAAGGGAGATTAGAATCACTGAAATAAATGTTTGTTAGGGGAGGTTTCCAAAATCAAATGAATGATAAATTTACACAAGTTCACGTAAATGTACAAAATTGTCTGAGTACACCCACCATGATGTATGTAACCTTGGAAAGTTTATCTCTCAGCGGTTAAGTTCATTAGTGTATTTATTTGATCTACTAAACCAGTGATGACTAAACTCAAAACTACATAACTAAGTGAAAGCTCCTTCGATGCGTAGCAAAGTATATCAAGTGTAATATCTACTGTGAGAAATATGGCATCTTCCTAAAAGCTTAAAGCAATGTTTTAACATTCGATAAGAATGTTAAGTAATAGAGTTAAACAAAATTAAAATATTCAATGAACAGATATGAAAGAAATGATTTAACGTTCAATTAGAATGTTAATAAGTTATACAAAATTAAAATATACAATGAACAGATATGTGAAAGGAGGTATTACCCTAATTCCTGACCTGGAAGATACTTGGCAAAAGGGCCAGCAAGAGTTAAGGACTTTTATTTGCAATTAATTATAACGGTAACTTGGATGGTTAAGCATTCTAAGTAGGAAAAAAGTCTCACAAGGTAGATGGAACAATCATTTGACTACTCATAAAGCATGTATAAAACCAAAAGAACAGAAAAATGCAACATCAAGTTTAAAATAAGGAAAAATTGAAAAACAGAAACAAAAAGGGTTAAGACACAAATCTACCTATGAATTATTTTGTCAGAGGCACCAAGCACCATAAACGTTACTTCAGTGCAAAATTATACATGAAGTTTTCAAAATGGTGCAAAAAATATCACAACCACTAAGTCAACTAATATTGAAATTTAACAAACATGTCAACAAAAAAAATGGTGCAAAAGAAACATGAAACTTCCGATGGCAGCGTATTTTTACACCATTTTGGAAGCATAACCCAAAAGAAAAACAATAAAGTCAATCAACTTTCTTACCTCCACAGCAAATATTGATGAGTTCGCTTTACTGATCATGACAAGTCAAAACACGACAGTGAATTTGCATTAAAGGCATCACCTCCAACAGCCAAAGGCTGGACCTTCAAGAGATACGTGTTAAAGTCTAATTGTACACCTCAGATTATATCTATGCACCATAAGATTATGCATCAAGTGATTTAAATGTCAAAGAGCCTAGTAGGAGTGTATTAAATTTACAAACTCAAATATCAAAGTAAGTATATCTATTACACAAAGAAATTACTATTTCCCAAGTAAGCCACATATGCAATTCCAAAGAATTACAAAGCATACAAGAATAATTAAGGAAGCTATGCATGCTCAGTTCAAGCCTTGGAATCAATCTCAATATTCCCCCACTCATAAGTAGGGGTCAATTTCAAACTTTTCACATTCATAAACAATCATCAATCTCAACTTTCTCACATCTGTAAATAGGCATCATCTCAATTTTCCAACAATCGGAATCAAGCATCAAATGATGCATTGATCATCAATCTTTAAAAGTGAGCATACATAAAAAATTTGCCAAACTATATATGGGAGCCATAAAGAAGCAAAGACAGGGAGAGTCTAAGCTAAATAGCAAAAGAAGATCCCCTATATTTATGTTTATGCACTTTAAGATTAAACCCCAAATAATATAAATGTCAATTAGCCTCATAAAGTCATAAGTGTGCATTAAATATAAAAGCCCAAATACCAAAGCAATTACATCTATTTACATAAGAAAACTATCATTTTGAAAATAAGCCACATAAAGCAATTCAAAGGATCACAAGGCACGCAAGAATAACAAAGGCAGCTTTGCATGACAAGTTCAAGCCTTTGAATAGATCTCAAGTTTCCCACATTTGTAGGTAGGCACCGATCTCAATTTTCCCACATCCATGAACCGGCACCAATCTCAATTTTCCCACCTCCATAAATAGGCATCAATCTTAATTTTCCAACATTCATAAATTGGCATCAAAATCAAGCCTCAAATGATGCATTGATCATCAATCTTTGCAAGTGAGCATAAATAAAAAATTTGCCAAACTATATATAAGGGGACTATAAAGTAGCAAAGACATGGAGAGTCTAAGCTGAAGAGCAAAAATAGACCCCTGTATTTTATTTATGCACCTTAAAATTAGGCATCAAATGGTATAAATGTCAATAAGCATCATAGGAAAGCATTAAATATAAAAGCTCAAGTGCCAAAACCAAGTACATCTATTTACATTAAACAAACTATCATTTTGCAAACAAACCACATGAGCAATTCTAAAAGATCACGAGGCATGCAAGAATGATTAAGGCAGCTTAGTATGCCAAGTTCAAACCTTTGGATTAGTCTCAATTTTCCCACATTCTTAAATAGGTATCAATATCATTTTTCCCTCATTTGTAAATTGGCACCAATCTCAATTTTCCCACATTTGTAAATAGGCACCAATCTCAATTTTTCCACCTTCATAAAGAGGCATCAATCTCGATTTTCTAACATTCATAAGGCATCAATCTCAAGTTCAAGCCTTTGAATTGGTCTCAATTTTCCCACATTCATAAGTAGGCACCAATCTCAAGTTTACCACATTCGTAATTAGGCATCGATATCAATTTTCCCACATTCGCAAATTGGCACCAATCTCAATTTTCCCACATTCTTGAATAGGCATCATTGTCAATTTTTCAACCTTCATAAATCAGCATCAATCTCAATTTTCACAAATTGATAAATAGCCACTGAAATTAAGCATAAAAATATGCATTGATCTTCATACTTTGTAAGTGAGCATACATCAAAAATTTGGCAAAGTATATGTAAGGGGACTATAAAACAACACAAACATGGAGAGTTTAAGTTGTAGACCAAAAATAGACCCCTTAATTTATATTTATGCACCTTAAAATTAGGTATCAAATGATACAAATGTCAATGAGCATCATCGAAAAGCATTAAGCATAACAGCACAAATACCAAAATAAGTACATCGATTCACATAAAGAAACTGTCAGTTTGCAAATAAGCTACATAAGTAATTCCGATCACAAAGGCATGCAAGAAGAATTAAGTAAACTTTGCCTGCAAAGTTCAAGCCTTTGAATGAATCTCATTTTTCCCACATTTGTGAATATTCCTTATAGGCAAAGGAGGCTTACAATTATATTCACCACCTAAGAACTGAAATTTAGTTATGTAAGGCAAGGCAGAATAAAAAGTCCACCATCAGACTCCAACCAATTGCTCGGACCCATTTTGTCGATAGCATCTCTTCTTTTACAGCCCATACAAGAATGAACCTCTATTATGAGAAAATAAAACTGACACAATGAAGTGAAAATGAAGCAAGGGGGAAAATGAACTGAGATGTTCAGAATTTATAGCTTAAGGGACCGAAAAGTGAACAATAAATCTGACAGATTAAGTTCAGTTGTAAGCAACAGCCTGACAGGTACTTTCTATGGTTACTCTAGCTGAAAACTTCATAAGAGTCAGTTCATAGAGAAAGACAGGTTGGTGGATGTTTAAACTCATGAAAAGAGGGAAACTGATCAGGAACCATAATTTGGTTGGGCAAGTTCACAGATATGACCCTCCTAACCCCATTCACTCTAAAATAAGGCTTTCCATACGGTGTTCTCACGTCCTATACACCCAGCACTGTTTTGAGACCTCAAGCATTTTATTGGCATAATAAATTATTCAACTGCTGCTCCAAGCAATCATAATTCATACAAATCCATGCAACCTGAAATTGAATTTCGTTCCTCCCAGTTGCAGCACATGGTAATGCAAAACTATGAGCAGAGAGGATTTTGAAATTTAAATTGAATGCACCAGCCTCCATCTCATCCAGTAATGTTGATAGGCCCCATGTGTGTGTGTGTGCGCGCGCGCCCGTGTGTAAACACAGTCACCGTGACGATCATTTGAACTCAAGAACCCTATGATTGTGGAGAATCAGAGCAACAAAAGCATAATACGTGCACATTGTTGTGCAAAACTGTGAACAGAGGATTTGTCAGACATCCCAACAATGAAATAACTGAGCATCATAATTGTCACAGAATTCATCAACATGAAATTATAATATCACCCACATCAGCAACAAATGGCTCGGCCAATGAACCAAAATCGAATGAAATAAAATAAAGTAGGGCCAAGACTGATATAATTTATATTAGTCATACGGATCAACCAAAGTGAGGAAAGCTGTCAACACATGAACCCACCATCATATACGGAAAATGCATATCAACAAACTTTTCGTGGCGACAAGGAACCATAAATTACTTGGCAGGTATCATTCTTGAACTTAGTCCTTCCTTTTCCCATTCGAAATCAGAAAATAAGGCATCCTCCACGGCCACGATTCGTCGTACAAGGGTCGCTCTATATCAGCCTTGGCGGCCTCCACCGACTCCATTGCAGGATCTATCATTCAACGAAGTTGCCAATCTCAGACAGAGTTGTTTCCAAGGTGAACAGACGGAAAAGTACTGAAAGTCGGTGGGATGGAATCAGACCGTTGGGATATGGGTTTTCAAAACTCGAAATAGGGCAAGCGACCAAGGGGTTTTTTTTTTAATTTTTTTTTAATTTGTTTTAATTGATTAAATTATTTTTTTCCCGTATGGGCAAAAAGAAACAGGGACCGTAGGGTTCTTTCTTTTTTTTTTTTCCTGTAATTCCAATAAATTTTAAATTATTAAAAATATTTTCTTTTAGTTTTTATAATACATAATTTCATTAATTGAAATTAAGTAAAAAAATCAAACCAAATTTATTGACTACATATGGTAATGTTTAAATAAATGGTTTAAAATAATATTATATTAAATTAAGAAAATTGAAATTAACAAGTACAAATATTTTTGAATGATTCATACAATAAATATAAGGAATAAAAATTTACATGATGAATCTATAATTAAATTATAAACAATAAGCGTGCTTTAAATTTTAATTCTGTTATTTTTATTTTTTTTAAATTTAATTATACTTTATTATTATTTAACTGGCAATTTAAATCTATTAAATAAATATTTTTCATTAAATAAGTGTATAAAACTAGTCATGTAATTTATCCAATAATTAAGGAAAATAGATTTATTTTTTAATTATATGAAGAAAAATTAGAATGACGACAGATATGAAGGATGAAAAACTAAAATATAAATTTAAAAATATTAAATTTTTCATATCCCAATAACCTGCTGCATTTGCTCCTACCTTTTTTCTCACATTTTATTTTTAAAATGAATATTGTATACCCAAAAAATGACATTGGACTCAGTAAGCCCAAATAGCTCGCGACAGCCCAATTGCCAGCGACAGTCCAGGACACGGCCCAGCAACTGTCCCTGCGACCAAGACTTGCGAGGAGCCCTGCGCCTGCGACCAACGTCAGCGACACCAACGTTCATCAACGGTCCACTCCCCCATAGATGTAGGACCAGACCGTTGTGATCCATAGATTTAACGCCCACGCAGCCTAGATTCCAGGGGGCAGCGCCGTAACTGCCCAACAGTCGGCACACCACGAATCATCTATTTATTTTTACTAATCTGTAACAGGAAGGGGGATTGAACTCTCTAACTCCTGCTTTCTCTTCATAGTTTTCTGCTTTCTGAGCTCTTCTGTCTGAGACCACTGTACACCCGCATTCAATCTTAATAAACGATTATCGGCTAAGCCGTTCTCCCCCTCTTAAATTCATTTCCGTATCAGGCATCACACTGCATTTTCTCATTATATACTGTTGGATCCCTGAACTCTCTAAAAGAACCGGGTTCCCTAGAAACTCGCACAAACAAATACGAATTTGTAAATTTCACTAAATTAAACAGAATTTTCCTTAATTTTTATAACAAGCATAGAAATCTTTTATCAAATCTATAATTTTATTTTTAAAATGGGCAT
>QFDD01005062.1:0-16710 GCA_006871305.1 Vachellia collinsii | reverse complement strand
CGTTGACACAAACGAGTACTTCTGATCGAAGAGACTGCATATAAACTCAAACAGGAGAAGAAGAAGCCACCTATTTGTCTGGCTGACTTCGACGCTAGAGGAGCGTACAGTCCCTCCGACTCTTTTTAGATTATCCAGTGGGGCTGTCGAGTTAGTTGTCCTATATATCCATAGGAGAAGGCGCTAAAACAGACGCCGACCACCGGAGAATAGGATACAGCAACCACTGATTTATGTTAGATCCCGTGAGCCCCGAGGTCGAAGCAAGCAGAGAGGACAGGACCCACAAGAGCATGCTTGGATGCCGTATAACCATGGAAGCAGCCACGCTAGCTGGCCTTGCAGAATGTGGAGGCCACCATGGATCCAGGCACGTGCTTGATGGTGGCTGCAGCCAAGCCAGGAATGTTGACGGCCATGTTATTATCAAATGCGTCCAGGTCGAGGTCCAGTATGCAGGAGAAGGAACCAGCGGATGCTATGGTTTGCTCGACCTGTTCCTCGTCTCTAGCGTCACAGACTCACAGTGACCGTAAAAGCGAGGCTGCGACTTGGTGACCCAATTCATCTTGAACGTATATGCTGTGACCACCGAATACTGACGCTCCGTTCTGAACAGGTGACACATGGACAATCGGTGGGACCCATAACAAAAAAAAGTGACGAACGTTTCCTTCCATTAACGGCGGCGGTATTTTTACGAGGAAAAGTTACTATAAGGTCCCATGTAAGAGAATTAATATCAAAAAAGTCTTTTTGACAATTCAAACAGCTACTATTAACAATTAAAGCAGCTATCATTGACAACCTCTTGAGACCTTTCTGATATTAATTCTCTTATTTGAGAATCTATTATAACTCTTATATAGCCATTTTTGCACTTATATGGTGCCATATATTTGGAAAAAGTTAATGGGCATTCTCATCCCCTTAGCCCTATAAAATATAATTTGTTTACTAATTTAACCTTGATTATACTAAAGTGGTAAAGCCCTAACTTAAGAGTCTTAGACTAAAGTTATATTATTAAAGAATTTGATTTTTTTTATTTTTTCAAATGGTTATTTTTTTTAGTGTTTTTATCATATCTAAATATTGAAATAGAAGCTTAAGAAATTTGGTTAATATAAAAAGTTTGATTGAAAGTTTGATTAATTAGTTAAACAAAAATATAATTAACTAAATACGTTTGTAAATATTTGCAGCCTCTCAAACTTATATCATTTAAAATATATAACAAACATGTGTTGAAATATTTTTTTTAGCTATGTAAAAAATGTAAATAAATAATTTTCCCTAAATGAATAGGATAAAAAATAATAATTCGTATCAAAATATTTAAAAAATTAAAATACATGTATCAAAATTCTTCTTCTTTTTTGTTGGGAAAATTTTTTTAAAAAAATATAATGTTTAAATAACTCTTTTGTAAAGGAATGGTGTTTTCATCAAAATAAATGTGTAAAAGTCAAACTTAACGATGAGCAAACAAACGGTTTAATGGATGGAAATTGAATTTCAATGGGAGGTTTATGGACATACATTTTAATTTTAAAGAAGGTATATATATGTTTTCAAAACATGGGGATGTTCTTGTAATTTAAATAAAACCAATGGAAAGTTTCTGTATTTTACTTTTAAAAAAACACTCATGGGCTATCGTCAATATCAAGATTATAAAAATGAGGCCATCATGATGAGTAGGACTAATCTCAAGCTAACTTAAACAGATAAAAGATTTTTAAACTTTGGCATTAACCAATTGATTCTATGTGAATTGAGTTAAATGAAAGGAGATGATATTTGGCAATAGAATGAATTAATGTTTAAATTTTTGTTAAAAGAGGTATTAGTGATAATGCCATAACATGATTGGCTACTTGTACCTATACAAAAACTAATGGAGTTGTATTCTCTTAAACTACTTGTACCTTAAAGTTATGGCCATAAGAATCACCACTTGAAATAATCATAACCAATTATAATAGTTATTTGTGAAATGTATAAAACAAGATAGTTGTAACATTTTGATTAAAGAAAGTATATATGTGTGGTATTGCATAAGTATCTAAGTACTTGTCCTAACTTAGTTGATACATGTATTTATTTGTGTTATGACTTTTGACACATTACCTAGTAGGTACAAAACAAAATGCAAATTTAGAAGACACAATTCGTTACTCACCTTGTAAAACTTGTACAACAAAATACATATTCCTTTCATTCTATTTATAAATCACTTTTAATATGTTTTATACAGGTTAAAAAAAAACTTTAAATCACATTAACTCTACCTTCAAATTCAATCATTTTCCAACTTTATCATTATTTAATACACATTATGACATATAAGAGTATAATCAATACATAATAAATAAAGTGTAAAATCGAACATTTACATGAAAAATGTAATAAAATGACCTATGAATAGAATCAAATGAAACATTTTTTCTATCCTATAAGTAGAACTATAGGCCATGGAAAGGAAAGAAAAGGTAGAACCAAAGCAGTATTGTCAAATTTTTTTTATATTTTCTAATAATTCTAAATATTTTATTTTATGTATTTAAAAATAATAAAAATTTTATTTTGAATTAAAATTATTATTTTAAATAACATGATATATAATAAAAAAATATAAAAGTTGACAAAAAAAAAATGTTAACTTTTAACAGTAATTATAATGGTAAAAAATATCACAACATTGGATTTAAAAATCTCAAGTCAAAGGTCATGGTGAGTTATCTGTGGATTCAATATATTTAATCTTAATTACATGAGAAACATATATTTAATCTTAATTACATGAGAAACATGTGTTTATATGTAGAATTGAGAGGAGTATAATAATGATACTAGTAGAAAATAGATAGATAATAATGATAGTAGCAGATAATAGATAGATCGATAGATGCCTCTTTCTCTATGTTTTGTTTTATAAATTGTTTTATCAATATTTAAATTTAAATAAACATATTTTAATTGATTTGAATAAACACAATTAAAAATTTTCTAAATATTTTTCTTACATTTTTTATTAAGTTGAATTTCATAAATAAGTAAATAATATCATTATTCAGATTTATTTCTTAAAAAATTTCCATTCTATTAATTTTAATCATTTTATTTTTTTTATTATTTACTTTAATAAACATATTAGGATCAAAAAAAAATTAAAAAAATTATGAAAATTGAAAACAGGAAATAGTATGGAGAAAAAAAATTAAAGCTACGAAAAAAATTGAGTGTCATTGATCAATTTGATTTTTATGATATTTTTATTGCACCCCATGTCTACCTCAAAATTCATATGGAACCAATTTTTGTTGAGCTCATTTTTCTGCTTATTTATTGATTTATGTGAAAGTGATAATTTAAAAGTATATTTTAGCATTTAATATTTTTAAATCTATATTTTGATATTTGGTTCTTCTAAATAATTATAATTTTTAAGATCTCCAACAATAAATATTATCTTCTCTGCTTTTTCTCTGTATTTTTTCCTAAAATCTATCAATTATCAGCAAATGATTGATCACTATAGGCTTTTAATTTTGGAAAATAAAAAGGGAGAATACTAAATAAATCTAATTGAAATATATAAATTTTAATTTAAGTATACACTTTTATCAAATTCTTAATAAGGTCTATATAACTTATTTGATATTTTTTAATTTTACAATTTTACATATATACCTTTTCGTTTTTTTAGTCTTTTGGCGTAACCATTTTTCTTATTACTCCATGTATTCTCTTTATTTTTTTAATTTTCTTGAAAAGTGCATGCAAGATAATTATTTTTAACCATAATAATTAAAAAATGTTAATATGCTTTTATTGCTTTTATTACTTGCTTGTATATCAAAAATAACAAATAAATAAAAATTGAAGAAAATGTTCATAAGCAATCAACAAATTGATGTTCAAACAAAATTTTTATATAAACCTTTCATAGCAATTTTTTTGTAAAAATTTATCACAAAATAACAACTCATAAGTTAAGGTTAAAGAGAAATTATTAAAATATACACTTAATATTGTTGAAAGTCAACTCAAAATTAAAAGTTAAGATTCTAATAATAAAATAGGAGTAGATTTTGATATTAGGGTGAAAATGATCTTTAATTAAAAAATTGATGCACACATACCTTCAATTTTTGTTTTTAATGACAAAGGTATATTATGGTCTTTTAACAACATTTAGAAATCTTTAGTATGGTTTATATGTCTTATTGGATATTTGATAAAAGTGTAGGTTTGAATAAGAATTTATGCATTTCGACTAAATTTAATATGATTTTTTCAAATAAAAAATCTAAACTGTGTTTTATGATAGATTTTTCAATATCACAATAATTATCATTATCATCACCCATTCATATTAATTTAATCTAACGGTTTGCCTGCCTATATATATATCTATATATATATATATATATAAGATCATCGTGGCTATGCTCCAACAACTGTCGGTAAAAGAGGATATGAAATATTAATTTAAATAGCATGATATATAATAAAAAATATAAAAGCTGACAAAAACTGTTAACCTTGCTGGAAATTTTAATGGTAAAGAAGTTAATAACCAAAATATGAAATATTAAGGTGGTTAATTTAAATCTATAATAGTCAAAGAGGTCATGTGTAATTTAAAGTTTAGAAGTTCATGAGGGTTTTGATGAAAAGAAAAAAAACAGATGTTCATGAAGGTTTCATAAATTTTAGTCTAGGTCAATTTATCTTAATCCAAGCTAAGATTTAATATTTGAATTTAAAATAATCCTTCATTTCACTTGTTTAAATAAAATCTAAGGAAAAATTGAGAGAAAGACAAAAAAATCACATTAATATCCATTAGAAAATATTTAAAAATCGTAATTAATTAAGAATCGAATACCAAAAATGTAAATTTAAGAAACTAAATTACCTCTAACTAAATCCCTAATTGCCTCGTATCACATCTCCATTGAATATAATTTTTATTTTAAATTTCCCTAATCAAAATCTTTTATTATTAGTCCAAAACATCTCCATTGGATGAAATGCCTTCTTCACAATGATACAAGGGTATTTTGAGGAGAGCAAATGAGATTGGCCAATAACGTTGAGACAAGCAAGGATTATTATTTTATCTCCAGGCACATTCTATCTTACCCAAGTTGATTCTATGAAAAGACTACTACTACAAATTATGCCAATGGTTTGGTTTGGCTGCTCATGCTCATCAATTTTGCAGTCCAATGAGCAAGAAATAGCCAATTACATTATCATAGTCATTCACATCACATGTCACCTTTTGTTGCAAGATAGGTAGAATCGTGAGGTTTAGTTTCATTCTGCATGAATTGTACTCCTCCTCACGTAGAAACTTTTCTAACCTGTTTTTAAAAGGGTTAATACAATTTAATCCTTTTAAAGTTACCTATATTTTGATTTTGGTCTCTAAAATCAAATTATAAGTTTTGCTCTCATAAATTTCATTCTGTTTCAAATGTTGGTATTTATGATTTATTCAAGATCTGGATCATTTTGCTTCTTGATCAATCATAACTCGAGGGATCAAAATTAAAATGAGAATAAATTTGAGAAATCAAAGATTGTATTAACCCTCTTTAAATCCCTACGAGGTTCAAAGAACAGAATACATGTGATAATTTAAAAGTTATACACGTTAACGGTGTAGGAAATGATAATAAATATATATTGATCACTTATTCTGAGAGTTTTTGATAAGGTTTAAAGGATAAATGTGTCCTTGAAAATTTTCGTTTAAGTGCAGTGACAATGTTGCACTTTACCGTCAAAAAACTGTCATTGATCGTTAACATTTTTAATGATACGAGGCAACACTGCTTTATTCTAAAACTTTCGGGAATACAGCTCTTGAAAGAACAAATTTACACATTAGCTTTTAATAATTACATTCTTTTTGTTGAGGCATTACAGTTTTTTTTTTTATCATTTTTTATCTCCGCCACCATCTTCCCAGGCTTTCATCCATCAATAGGATGTAAAAGAGAAATGATTTGAAGTTAAAACAAATTTAATATATTTTTCCACTTGGGTCTGGGGTGCAGGACTAAGTACGTATGGTGGGCAGCAAAATGTTTCTACTGTTTTTAATTTTCTGATGGGGCATGGACCACCATAAACTGGTGGTGCCTACCAATGAAAAACCCGATTTATTATAACGCAGAAAGGCTCCCACTTTTTTCAGGCCCCTCTGACATCACCCCTCTGGCAGTAGCGGTGGAGATTTGAGACCACCCGTCCCCGCACCCCAGCCCTGTGGACCCCACTCATTGGGCTGAAAAATGACAGATGCGTGAAGGTCACCAAAAGTTGGCCCCACAGGTGGCCCCCACCTCCCTTATTTTTTTTGATCAAATCGTAACCGTCCAACTCCCTCACGTTTCTCTATTCAAAATCAAAAACCATTATTGCACCAATCAGAATCCCCCCCCCCACCCCCTTTATCTTGCATTTTCTTCTTCTTTCTCTAACCCATTCTCTTCTCTGTTTCCAGCAAATCCAGTGAAGCCCACCACATTAAAACGTAACCCCACAGGAGAAATTCACAAACTTTTACTGAATTGTTGTGTCCTTGAGGTATATTTTCGCCTGTGGGTGTACTTTTTTTGCTGAAATGGCTTCGTATAAGGAGTACGAGAAGGATCAAGACGGCGATGGCGGTGGGTCGGAGCTCAGCAACATGGCCAGTGAACCAGAACAAGACCCTGCATCCACCATCAACAACTACGAGGGTACGAGTAGTACGACGGCGTTTCAGGTGTTGCCGTTGAAGGACGAGCCGAATGATTCGGACTCGGACCGGAAAAGTGAGGCGCCGCCTCGAGCTGGGGCTGGTCAGGTGGCGATGCGTGTGGATATGCCAATGCACTTGCCGGTGACGACGACTCGACGGTCATCCACTAAGGACCGCCACACCAAGGTGGAAGGTCGGGGGCGGAGGATCCGTATACCGGCCCCGTGTGCGGCTCGGATCTTTCAGCTCACTCGGGAGTTAGGCCATAAGTCCGACGGCGAAACCGTGCGGTGGCTTCTCGAACAAGCTGAGCAGGCCATTATCGAGGCCACCGGTACCGGCACCGTCCCGGCCATCGCCGTCTCAGTCGGTGGAGCTCTTAAAATCCCCACGTCGCCCAACAATTCCAATGCCGAAACCTCCAATAAGCGGAGAAGACCATCAAATAGCGATTTCGTGGACGTAAACGACGCCGTTTCGCAGCCTTACGGGTTGGCGCCGATTCAACCCACGGTTCCTCAAGGTCTGGTGCCGGTGTGGGCAGTGGCAAACACAGGTATGGTGGTTCCAGCGAACACCTTCTGGATGATCCCTCCGGCGGCGACGCCGTTGGCAAACGGAGTAACTCTGTCATCCAATCACCAACCTCAGATATGGGCTTTCTCTCCAGCAGCAGCCCCGGTATCCAACATGCCGGCGAGACCCATGGAAGCAACCACAAGTATCCCAATCGGCGCAGAAGTTTACGGCAGCAGGTCTAACTCAGGGGTGAGCACTAGCACGGCGGGGCCGAAGGTGGCGAAGAGTTCAACCATGGCACCAAGCGTGAGCTCAAGTGGGAATATTAGCGGCAACAAGACTCAGATGTTGAGGGATTTTTCTTTGGAGATTTACGATAAGCAAGAGTTGCAGTTGATGGGGCGGCGATCAGAGGATGATGAAGCGGCAGAAGCTTCGAAACAATGAGGAAGAGGCAAGTCAATGGGGCAGAAGAAGCTGAAGTCGTCTTAATTAAAATAATTAAATTTAAAAAATGTTTTAGAAATATTTGTATGTATGTTGAAGTGTGAATGATTTAAAGTTTAAACAATTCTCCAAATGCAACTCTGTTATTAAGATCTCATTGAGTTGATCTGACAGCGAACAAAGTCACAGAGCAAGCAGAGAAAGAGAAAGGCATTTACTAAAACATTTTCTAGTGCCATATCATGAAGTGATAAATTAATAATGATGAAACAGAGTAAGGAGGGGGGAGGGTAGAGAAGGTGAGAAGGTGGGGCCCATGGGGTCCATTGGTTACAAATGGAACGTGTGGGTGAGAGAGAGAGAGAGAGAGAGAGAGGAAGGTGGCTTCGGAGCCGCCATGACCCAACTTGCGTGGATGTTGTTGGTGGGGTCCAATTGGATGGGGATTTGGCTGAGAGTTTCGGAGGGTCTATCTATGTGGGCCCTACTCCCCGTTGCTTTTTTTTTTTTTTATATTTAAATTTTATGTAGAAGTTTTCAAAAGCAGAGCTTACCATAAGTTTGAAAACTTATCATCCTTGGGATTATTTTTTGAAAAGTGATTATACGCAATTCAAGGTAAGTATATGAGAGGAATTTTATTTTGATTTATGTGAAAGTGATTTTAGAATTAATTGATAAACATGCTGTTAAGTCATACTTGAATCTAACGAAAAAAGTTATTCTCTCATAACGTGATGAATTGAAATTTGAATTTTTGTTGATAGAGATTTTCATATTTAGTACCCAACAATGTCTCAAATATAATCAACTCTAATAAAAAGATATATATATTTAGTTGAAAAAAAATGCTCCGAAGTCCAAGTTAGTGGATAACTCAATTTCATAAGTTAAGAAAGGCTAAGTTTCTTAAGCAACGTTAGGATTTGAATTTTGGGTTGTGCGGAGCAACTGGCTTGGGAAGGTCAACTTTTTATGGGCTTTTACAGTACTTGAATCCATATTAGTGTGGACCCTTTAAGTCCCTGAGAAAAAAGATGGCCTAGGATTATGGTTGCACATGTAAAAAAAAAGAAAAAGAAAAAGAAAAAGTAAAAAAGTAAGGCTAAAATATATAGTTGTTCTTTAAAGTTTATATAATGTTTTAGTTTAATCCTTTAAGTTTAAAGAATTTTCTTTCCGTGCTTTAATATAATCATTTTTATATTCTAAAATTTAATCATATTTTATCATTAGTTAATTACAAAAATCACAGTTTAAATTTGTTGACTCAGCATTTTCCATGAAATGAAAATGGGGGTGTTAAAATTAAATAACTATAAGTGTACTTTTTAAAGTTAATGAATCAAACTGAAACTTGATGTAAATTTATATGATTAGATATATATTTGAACTTATTAAAAGAAAAAGTTTGAAACTAGCTAAAGAATATAAAACCGGTAGTAAATGCATCTATTAAAAACAGTTTTTTATTTATAAAAATGTTAGATGAAAGAGTTAAAGAGACAATAAGTAGCGAACAACCATGGCTAAGGAAGGTATGAGAAAAAGATAATGAGAATATATGGAAAAATATAGTACATATAATCATTTAGAGATAAAGTTAGAAAAAATGGATTTAATATGCAAACAAATCTCAAGTGTAACTTATAAAAAGGAATAGGTTTGGATGAAAGCACCTTAATTATATATACACACACCTTATATTAAGGAATAGACATATCCATTTAGTTATATAAACCTATATAATTAATTTAGATATATTAGGGATGTTAGTTAAGTTATTTATTAAAAATAAATGAGTTAATTTTTCTAAAACGCTTTCTTTCATGATGACTAAGTTTGGATGAAAACGCTGTAATCTATACAATAAATAAGAATATTTTAAAAGAAAATAATATAAATTGGAAAACAAAGGGAAATGGGTTATTATATTTAAAATCAAATCTAATTTCATAATTAGCTTTTATACTAACAATGATTTACAGCAACTTTTATTCTTATACTGTTAAGTTATTTCATCTGCCTGTCTCCTTTCATAGTTTTTTCAGTCCTTGTTCTATCCTCTGCATATATTGCTTTGTAATTATCATTCAGTTTATTGAGTATAATATCATATTTTTCTTCTTTTTTTTGTTAAAAAATTAACAAAAAAAAAAAAAGACAGAAGCAGGCATAGAACAAGAGAAGAAAAAAAAAACAAAACTCAATCACAGTCACATGCAATAAAAATATTTTAAAAATTAACAAAAATATTAATTGGAATTGTTTTAAATGGCCTTCATCCAAAACATGCTTATCTAAAAAATTACGGAATTAAGAATAATATTTTTTTAAAAAAATATGAATAATCAATAACACCTAAAATCATGAACATTAAGTAAAATTGTTACAAAAATTTTATTTCTACTGTTCTTACATTATTGTTGGCTTTTTTAAATAAAAAAAAAATCCTACATTTGAACATTTCATAACACCTAAAGACTAGTGCACAAATGCTATGGCAAATGGTTCTTTCGTGTAATCTTCTAAACTCTAAAAGAAGGTTTAATCTGAAAAGTAGAAAGCAAAAACATATACAAACAAAATCCTTCACCTCAGCCAATGAGAATTGGCACAAATGGTAAGGAACGGACTTGAGATCCTAAAAGGATGCAAGTTCGATTCCCTCTACCGTTGTGAGGACTTCTTTAGTAGGCAATCTCGTAAGTCCTTTGTAAGTGCTCTCTGAGCCCTAGGGCCGTGCCCTGACCTTGATGGGATGATCGGTGCCGAACCCATCTAAACCTTTTTGTACCAAAAAAAAAAAATCCTTCACCTCAACAGTTGCAAATGATCACTTTCTACTTGGAAAGGACTAGGGAAAAAAATCATCAGGTGGTGAGATTTTCTCTCAAAAAATCATCAGATGTCTTTTTTTTAATGGCAAAAAAAGTGCCCTTGATTTTTCCACCAACATCAGGAAATGTAGCGCAGCCAGGAAGAGGCTTCACTTTCCCCATTGAATCAACTTCAAGTGGGTATTTCAATAAATGCCCATTCATGTCTGTTACCTCTTCAGCTATGTACTGTCTCCAGTTTTGCTCACCCAAGTGCCTGATCCTTCTTACACACTCAACACTTTCTGGTTCCTGCATACATTCCTCAATGCTTCCAATATGTTCACCCCACAGTGACATTCTATATCCATACACCTGAATCCATTTAATTTCCCAAGTTAGCAACAACACCAAATTGCAAGACACAACTAAAATCAATGTATTGAAAACCACACCTGACAATAGTTCAAGAGTATGTGATTAAAATTGGGATTAAACTAATCATAATTAAAATAATATTTAACAAAAAATAATAAATCCATGAGTATATAAAACATTTTTATATAAATAACTCAATCTAAAAAAAAAAAAAGTTACTCAAGCAAAAATCTGATGGGCTGATATGTTTTTTTTAAACTCAAAATGGTATTGTTTCAAGTTTTATAAGAATATATAAATATAAAGTCCAACCTGGTTAACCTGTCAAAGACTCTTGATCAGATTAGTCGAGGGACTGCTTCACCAGTCTGACTAGCCACCTCGGCTTAGATTTTAATACCATTATTAAAACCAAACAATTTTAAGTTTATATATGAATCTTGCCTGTCCATGAGGTCTAGAGTGCTTGCTTGCCCACGTACGATGAGGCTGATATGCACCCATTGCTATCTCTGTGTCTCTTGTTCCTTCCATGGATCGCTGGTTGATGTTTGCAGATCCCAGTATCACATACTCATCATCCACTATCATTCCTTTTGAATGAACATAAATCATGAATCGCCTGTTCCTTTGGGTTAGTGCCTACATCACCAAATCTTACAAAACATGAACTTTCCTGTCATGTAACATCATCATATATGTCATAGATTGAGTAGCCATAAGGAAAATACCTGAGGTTTAGCAGTGTTTGCTCCAGTAGGAATTATTGGGTTTTCTCCGGCCTCACGATTTCCAAGGCAAAAGAAATTCAGGTAGTCCTGTGGTTCATACTCATTGTCAAGTCCAGCCTCCTTCAAGGCCTTGTAAACTGTCTCGTACATCATTTGCATTGTTTTAAACTGCAGAAATGAATGAGTGTTACTAATTCAAATCTATGTGAATGCAGAAAATGATTTTGAGATAGTTACCCTCAATTGGACTCAACAATGCTTAAATTTGACTCAGTCGGATAACTATATCAAATATCAACAAGTGTTACTATAATGGAAGTAGAACTCAAACCCACTGATTGTTTGTGACTTGTGTTAATTAACAGAAGTTTACCTGCCAAAAGAGAATCCTCTGAGTAGCTGTACTCGTTGGCACGCCTTCAGGCCACATAGGAATGACAATATAAGCAGCAAATCTCTCGCGTTGTTTGATTTTGGTAGCTATTTTGAGAGCAATTTCCATTGGAATTAAATTGTTTACACCTGTATCAAAAGAGGAGGACAATGATCATATATGATGTTGGATGCCTGTGGCAACATAGCCACTGATATACACTAATTATTACTCCTGATTTATTTTTCCTGTTTAGTTTATAAACAGCATCTACCTAAAGATGTTGAAAGATACACCTAGAGACCTTCAACATTATTAAAGACAAACTCCATATAGCATTTTTTCTCGTATAGGATATGGTTTAAAAAATTGGAAAAAAAAGGATTAATATTTGCTTCACAGTGTTCTTCTGCAGGAGTCTACAATTTTCTGGTTCTTTCCAGCTTGGGATTAAAAGCATACTTTTAAACTTTATCTCAAAGATCATTAAGTAGTTTACCTGTGTCTTCGTGACAATCCCAATTATATGAAGAGCCAAAAAAGTATTGGTTCTCAATATAGATGAACTTTTGGGCAGATCTGATAGCCTTGACATATGCAGAATGTATGCTCATGTCTATAATTATATTCTTTCCGCAAACCAAGTTCTGTTGCAAAGGAAACAGGATTAGTTCATAGTCATAAGCGGATATTACAAGCTTAGTTTTCCAGACACAAAGAAGAAGCTGGCTGAAAGTTTCCACCTTTTTTAAAGCATCCTTAGGATCCTTGGGAAATCCTTTGACAGAATTGGAATCAATTGAACGAAAGACCTTCAGTTAGAAGAATATTGTAAAAAATCAGAAAAGAAAACTAGATAGATGTATCGAACAAGTTTCTCATAGGAAGTATGAATTCTTTTGCTAACAATCATACCTGGACATGCCAAGCTTCTGAGTCATCATCTTTCAAGCTTGAAACATTAGCAATACCGAGGATATCAGGGATTCTATCAATTTTAAGTAATGAATCGTCATGTGAGCCTTTTATCTTTTTCAGTCCATGCAATTTTGATGCCTTTCGCCAACGCTCCTCGAAATTGGTGAGGATGTCATAAGCAGCAGGACCATTGATTTGTGAGTGCAAATCATGCCACGGTTGTCTCGGACAACCATCAACAGGACCCTGTTGTTCAGTTTGCAAATGAAACATTACACAATTCAAATGACAGCTTAGCATATTGGACAAAACTTAGTAGGTCAAGTTACTTATATATATATATATATATATTATCGAGTTTATACTTGAATTTACAAATGCACTTACACATTTTAACAACTAACAATGGAAAATAAAAGTGTCTATAAAAATTTATGAATCATAATCTACATCATAAGAGCTAATACAAAAATTTACAAGGGCCTTAAATTGGGCCAACGAAAATCATAATCTGCATTGCATAGAGCATGGAGCAAGTTTATGAGTAGCACAGGGCCTTAAATTGGGCCAACAACCTACAGCAAAAACCTTTAAAAATCTGTAATCGGGCTTGTTGTGAAATAACATCTCAAATGGTGATCTACCTCTTAAAACTGGGCTGGGCAGCCTGTTTAATAAAAATGTTGTAGTGAAAATGCAAATGTCCAGTAGGATTGAGGGACAAAGGTGTGATGAAAGGCAAGACCTATGTCAACAATAGTTCTTTGCCTTCTTTCAACAGTTCCATTCTGAGTATGTGTGTGAGGAAAAGTGATTCGATGTAAAATACCCAGAGAAATTAAATCTTTATTTAAGGATGTGAATTCAACACTTCAATTAGATTGGAAAGATTGGATTTTAGAATTAAAAAAGTTTCAACCATTGATTTAAATTGATGAAAAACATATCTAAGTTCACTTTTGGTTTTGAGAGGACAAAATCATATATAGCGAGTGTAATCATCTACAAACGACACATAATATCCAAAGCCATCTATAGAAACAATGGATGATAACCCCCATAAATCACAAAAAACCAATTGAAAAGGAGTATTGGAACGATGAACAGCAGCAGGAGAAAGTAGGCGATGGTTCTTTGAGGTTCTGCAAGCAGGACATTGATGAAGAAATCTTTTAGTTGTGACTGGAAGAGAATTGGAGAGAAGGACTTGATGGACAATGCAAATGGCAGGATGTCCAAGACACTGATGCCAAAGAAAAAAAGAGGGGGAGACACTTGAGTGAGCTTGAGGAGCTACGGTGGATTGAAGAGGATACATATGGTTAAGACTGGGACCTTGAAGAAGAACTCTCCTTGTCTGTTCATCTTTCGCACAAAAATAAGAGGAGTGAAATTCCAAAAAAGCACTATTATCATGATAAAATTGCTGTACAGACATCAATTTTTTTGTAGTAGTTGGAACATGTAAAAGGTGAGAGAGAAGAAATTCGCCAGAGGTGGTGTGAGTGTTCTTGATCCATGATTTTGCATACCCATAGGAGTGCCATTGCTGACTAATACAAAATTGTCTCCACAGTAAGGTTCAGAGTTGAGATTAAGTTTAGAAAGATCCTTTGTCATATGATGAGTGGCTCCTATATCTAGGTACCACAGTGAATCATTCATTCTGGAATATTCAGAGTAATTAGCAAAGAACGATGGAGGTAGTGTGCTTGAAGAGCATAGTTGGGTCGATCAATAGAGGACAGAGCTGTGTGACCAAACTGAAGGCACAGTTGGCAAGGAACATCATGGTCAGGTTGGAAGAGGAATAATTCCCTCTTCCACGACTTGAGCGCCATCCACCTTGCCCTCTATAGGGACCACCACAAAAAGCACGAGCCCCAGCACCAAAGGTGTTACGTCCACCGCCAAAGGAACCCCTTGTTTCGACCACCTCCAAAAAAATGATTGCCTATGCCTCCATGAAAATGAGGTTGGTGCAGCGAGGCTCTATTGACGAAATTTGCAGAACTTTCTAAAGGCAAAGATATGGAGTGTTGTTGAGTGATTCTTACCTCAAAGGTAAGGAGATAACTGAGAAGAGCTCAAGAGGATAAAGAACTTTGCTGAGTTGAGAGGGCAGTGACTATAGCGTCATATTCAGGTCCCAAGCCTGCAAGAAGATAAGGAATAAAATCATCATAAGCAACCGCTTTCCCAGCGGCAGCCAAGGAGTCTGCAAGAATAGTCACACGGCGATGAGAATCTTGTATTGATTCTCCTCTCTTTTTTAGAGTTGTTATCTACTGATGCAAGAGAACAAGGCGTGCTTGTGTTTGTTGTGAAAAGGATCTTTCAAGTGTATTCCACATTGCTCTCAAGGTTCTGTGCTGAAGGACCTAAGTCAGACAAGGAAGCAATGAGTACGGCAAGCACAGAGTGGTCTTGATGAAACCAAGAAATGTAGGCTGGATTGGGTAGTCTCATGGAGAGTTTGAGTGGTGGTTGAGGAATAGAGCCATTAATGTAATCAACTAATTGCTGTCCATAAAGGTAAGGCATGATTAGAGCCCTCCAGACAAGATAATTATCTTGGGTAAGTTGTAACATAGTGTGGAAGGTTGGAGGGAGGGGTAGTAATGGCAAAGGAAGAAGAAGACCTGTTTGGTGGAGATGATATGGAGCTTGTGTTCGGTGATAGCGAGCCAAACATGTTGAGCTCCCAGGGCTCTGATACCATTCTAAGGCAAAAGAAGAAAAGACAGAAAATAAAGTTCTGAAAATTGTATTTGTATTGTCATATTCAAGTAGCTACATGAGCGTCTTTTTATAGAAATGACAACCCTTCTCTACTATAGCCTACAGTAGACACGGATACAAGTTGGAACAGGCTAAAAATAATTAAAGGCTATTACCTATTATTGTGACAGATTGGGCTTCATGGGCTTTTGTGGTTTGCTTGGGCTTCAATACAACAAAACTCCTTGAGGGTAAGAAACACCGAAAAAATAGATCCAGTATAGGAAGATATGGTTAATTGATTCTAAAAACAAATATGACAATAACACTAGTTTTAATTCTCTATTTTCTATTTAAATAAATTTTCTCATAAGGAAATAAGATAAAATTAATTCATTTTGTCTCAATTAACTTATCATTTATATTTAATTAAAGAATAAAAATTTAAAATATGGGTAAACTAAAACAATATTCTCAGTTTTACCTATTAATTTTCATAAAATAAAATATAATATATTAAATTCTATTATTTTAATATAGCCGGTCTAATTCCGAGTAAATTCCAATCTAATCCAACATAATTGAATCTCTATCTTACCCGGTTCAATGCCCGGTCTGCTTTTTGAACCTTGCAAAATAACAAATGTGATCGGAGAACTTGACCTAATGAATATAAACAACTTGATATAAATCTTGTCATGGCACACACTTAGAGACAATTAAAGTGGTTGTGCTCCTTACTTTAAAGTTAGGGTTATGATAGTCATCTTTGTGTGTTGTCTGCAATGTCCTGAAGAGAGGATGTTGCGGTGTATCATATCGACCACCACATAAATCAAGACCTCCAATGAAAGATATAATCTTTCTCTTATTGTGGCCCGCATCAGCATCCACAATGACAGTTTTCTGGTGATGAGTATAGATGAATCTGGCTTCCTAGCAAACATAAGAAAACAGGTTAATGTTAGTTTGACCATTTGAAAAGGGGAAAAAAGCATGTATCTGGAATGGCATTTCTGTTTAACCTTTCGTTTAACC
>QFDD01005061.1:0-11683 GCA_006871305.1 Vachellia collinsii | reverse complement strand
AAGGGCAAAAAGATGCAAAAGTGAAAGGTGGATGGCTACTAATGTAAATGGAAAGGGTGCACATGTTGTGCATCTTGTTTTGTTACATGTATAATTTTAGAGGAATCTATGATAAACCTCTGCAATGTGGTAATTGTGTGATGCATGCTGTGAATATATGCCAAATATGTTGTATGATTGTGCTTTGGTATGTGTATGCATGAAGAGAAAGGAATTGAGCATGAAAGTCACCATAGAAGGGTTCAACACCCTTAAAATGGCATAATTGGACCAAAACTTAGCAAATGAGCTCCAAATGTCATAAAACTTTTCAGTCAAGTAGTTCATGGTATAAGCTTTTCAGTTATGCATATTTTGATTTCTGCTAAAAAAACCAAAAATTTGACAGTAACAGAAGTTGGCTGCGATGAAGTCTAGAGTTTGCCCCGGCAAAGTAGACTCGAGAGGACATATTCTGTCATTCTAGAAGAGTTCACCATAGCAAACTATAAAGTTTACCGCAACAAACATGGTGGTCGGACACGGTTTTGTCGCCTTCCGGTTCGATACAAAATGATTGCTCCAAATTAATGTAGTATAGTGGGTAACCAATCGTTCTTCTCAAGGAGCGGTTTATTGGCTATCCTAGTCTAAATTGATTATTAGGAACATCGTTGGGATTGAATTTGCAAAGTGAGGGGGATTTAGGCTAAAACTACAGAATGGCATGCTAAACTTGCAGTAAAATATTTTTTTGGTGTTTTCTTCAATGATTGAAAGTAAAATTTAGATTAAAAGGATTATAGTGAATAGACTCTCAGTGATGGAAACTTAACTATCCCTGCCTTGACTAGTTATGGGAGATCAATCCTTCTGAGTTCAATTAATAAATCCTAAGCTATCACTTAGGTCCAATGGTTCAATTAATGCATATTTGCTTGAATCCAAGTCAAACAACATTCCTTAAAGCATTGTTCAGGGCAACTCAGAATGTAGAAAGAGTAATTGATGCTCATGCCTTTGGAAGATTGCAATCGCAATCACAGAAACCTAATGCACACTAATTACCAATAATCATTGATAACCTAGTGAACACAAGGATTCAAATCTGAAATTCATATACTCTATTCTGTATGAACAACAATCAATCCAACTACATAGCCAAATCACAAATTTACAGATATGTAAACTGAAGTTCATAGCAATAGAAATCTCTAGATCTAAAGATATCCACAACATTCAAATACAAGATATGGCTAGGAATACTCCCCAATGAATCTTTGGCTCAAGTCTTGCTCTCCATCACCAAGAGGCTGAGGATCTAGCCTCTCATGATTCCTTGGACGCAGCAGCCATCACTCCTACGCTCAGCCATCAGAAGAGGAAGATGAAGATGGAAGTAGTGCAGCAGAAAGTGGTTGCAAGGTAGGGGAAGTGTGGAAGATGGAAAATGGAGATGAAGTGTGCAGAAAATTGAAGAAAGATCTGTAGAATGGAAAGAGAGTGCAGAGAACTCCTCTTGCTTCTGAATTTTTTCCCTCCAAAGTGCAGAATGACGTCCCAGTTCGTGATTGTTCCAATTTAGTTAGATCCAGTTGCTGACCTCAGCTCAAAACGCACAGCAGCAATTCCCATTTCACGTCGCGACTTATAGTAAAATAAGTCGCGACTAAAGATGTATATGTCGCAACCCCATTGTGATTTTGTCGCGACCAATGTGGCTAAAAGAGCTCCAGAAGTCATGCCATTGTCGCGACTAATGATGTTGTGTCGCGACGTATATGCTCCAGTGGCACTCCAATCAATCCAAAATGCATCCTCTTCAGTTTCATCTCCAAGCATTCGAATATCTCACCTAGACATCTGCAAAAGAAACGAAGGGAACATCGTGAAAGCATAAAACACTGGGCTCAAATGCAAATACAATTGGGTGGCACAATTTACTCAATTTCCCTTCTGTATTAACAAATATGCAATGTATGACCATGAATGGGGAAAAAGGTCCAATTTAACACAAACTGGGTTGATTAAGTTGTAAAATGTCCCGAAATGAAGTAGGACAATCATGTTAATATTAGCGTTTATCACTCCCCCACACTTAAACCTTTGTACTCCTGAACAAAGAAATGAATCGTTTCTAAGAAATTACAAGGAGAATCGAGGAAGTCAGCATGCTCAATAATGACTTTGTGATCAAATTCAACCATCAGCCTTCATAAGAACAAAAGATGATAAAATGAGCAATGGCACATGATTAGCTGCATCATTAAGTTGATTCTTGACGCATGAACACTGGGGATTCCCTCACAGGGTGTAAGTGTTTGATCACTATCTCTCCTTAATTGGGGCTCTTTTCACTCAACATTCAAATAGAAAACACCCTACCATAAGCTTGTAATAGTTCTAAAGTCTCCACTATTTATGCATCAATACAATGAATCAAGAGGACTTTATGTCTTGTAATGATGGAATTAGGCCACATGGAGTAGAAGAAAAGAAGAAACAAGTGTTATGTGCATGCATGCTATTGATCCATGACTCAAAAATTAACATCTTATTATGAAATGAAACCTTTTGTGAAGTATTGTTTCAAATGCCCTATATTTTTTTTAATTTTTCTTCTCCTTCTTCTTTATATACATATTTTGGATTCAGGGCGCTTCATTGTAGTTGTACTTCTTCTCTTCATGCATATCATTCAAATTCATTTCTAATAAGATGTCCTCATTTCCTTAGATAATACGCATACACAACACTTGATGAAAGGCCCAAAAGAGGTCAACAAGGGTGCAAGTGACGTGAGGGTTTGTGTTTGGGGAAAAAGAGGTTTAGAAATGAATGCCTCTATCATGTTCATTATATTGAAACACGTTACATCTTGACTAAGAACTAGAACAAGTTCTACAGGATGTAGACTACATGAATAATCACTCAATTTAAGGAATTTAGGCTCGAGAATATCCTTCCAACAAAGGTTTACATCCCCGCCATTCATACATGAAGTACCAATTAACGTGCACTATTCACAATACATTAGAACATTTATCATAAAAAGTATAACGTTGGATAATGATTGAAGACGATCGAGAAAATCACTAATGAACATGTATAAATCCCAAAAGTCCTTGTAAAGTCTTAAAGAAGGTCATTTTCAAAAGCCAAGATTACAAAAATTTACAGTGGGCATGATTTCCTTGTTTTAATGCATTTTGTTGAATTCAAGGGGTCAAGAAATTGCCTTGAAAACTATGCAAGACGCGCTTAAAGGAACTTGTCACACAGAAACCACTCAGATGCACACTTCACTGTTAAAGTCGCGACATTAAGTAAAAAGGTCGCGACTTAAATTGTACCAAGAGCAGGCTTGGGTTAGCAAAGGATTTATGTCGCGACATTATTGTCTAGTGTCGCAACATATATGCTTTTGCAGATAAAATTTTCAAAGATTGACGTTTAAGTATGCATTAAGGTTCAAAAATTCATCAAACATACAACAATTCATCATCCCAAGACAAGATTGATGATGAAAGATTGGATTTAGAGAATCAAAACAACTCACGAAGAGGATGAAGAGGATGAAGCACAGGGATACAAACAGAAACAAGAGAGACTATCCATTGTAATCAAAAAAAGACGTATAACATGAAATTGAAGCCATAAGAGTTAAGGTCACGAATACAACGGGCTACAATTCAACATGGAATGGAAAAACAGAAAACAAAATCACTGCTGAGAAAAACACAATCACTCCTGCCCTCCTGCTCCACCCTAGGGGTCTGTTTCCTCTTCCCCGACTTCAGTATCGCCACCCTCTCCTGCTGGGCCGCCTGGTACTGAGGACTTACCCGGTCCTGATGGAAAGAAAGAGGTGGAAGGAATAGAGTTTTGCCAAAATGCCTCTTCAAACCCAGGGGGAATGTCTATGTGTAAAGCTTTGGCCATGTGAAACATGAGAGGGTCTATGAATTGCTGACGGCGGAATTCATTAGCCATCATCTGCTGGTTCATGGAAATGACCTGATCGGTCAAGATGGCTATCTGCTCATTGAGGGAACTCAAAGAGATACTGGCCTCCCCTTCCTCAGCAGTCTCAGTGGGCGCTGCAGGCTCCTCCACTACTGGTCGCTTCCTTTTCTTCCTACTCCTGCTTGATTCACCGGCTTCAGGAGTAGGTCGCGAGGCAGTGAACATCGAGTAGTGACTAGGGTCAGGGTCAAATTAGCTTTCCGCTCAATAATCTTTCGGGCTCAGCAAATTTCGGTGATGAGGTGAGGGAAAACTATTAAGGCACGGGCACTGTTCATACAGTGCAGTAACTGATCTCGCGCTATCACTGCTATGTCAACAGGTTGGCCAGTCATTAGAAGGTACAAGAGTAAAGCCCCCTCAACCGGAATGTCAGAAATATGGGCAAGTGGCCGCACATTGTAAGTCATGAAATTAAGCCACACCTTCGCCTCCTCATTCATGTATTTCCTCTCGAAGAACTGCTTCTCACCCCTCCTAGTCCAACCAGCACCTTCCACAACCATCACCTCGAAAGCCTCATCCCAATGGATGAGGTTCAGGCTATACCTCAGGCGCTGAAACTGGCATTGCTCCACCACCACCAGTTTGTAAAAACGTCGGATATCCACCGCATCGATGGTGAACTCCTAGTTCCGGAAACTAATCCCAAGTGCCCCTATGGTGGCGGAATGCATATAAAACTCTCGAACTACTGTCAAATTGGCTGGGGTCCTCTTCTTCATGAGTACCCCAAGACCCAAATCAATAGCCTGCTGATAAAAATGAAATTGGTGGGTCTCGGGGAAAAATCGCTCCTACACAGCCCCCTGCTACCAAATTTTTTGACTGCTTCCGCCCGAGACAAGTGGACCGGGGTTCGTCATCTGAACCGCTATCCGTCTGCAAGTTCTTTGTGCGCACCATCTTCCTCCCAACCACAAGGAAAGGAAAACAAATATGATGAAACAAAATCACAAAACAGAAAACAGGACCTAAGCTATCCTATGAACATAAATAACTGACCAATACTCATATGATCATTGATGGCATGATTAAGTGTAAAAGAGATATTAAAAATGGCTGTGTATGAGCATTTATGTCACAACTTATATAGATATAGGTCGCAACATAACTGGTACCGAGAGCTTTTGCAGGTGCTTATGTCGCAATATATGAGATAAGTGTCGCGACAAGTGTAACATGTCGCAATATATCTTTGATACGTCGCGACACTTTACACCATATTCCGAAAATCTTTGTTGAACGAGACCTGGTTATGGAGACAGTAGAAGGGTTTTGAAAATATCATACAGTCCATGAACACAGTAGTATTGACAAACAAAACCAAACATTTTAGATTAAACTAAGGATCTATGAAATAAAACTAAACAAAATCAACAAAAGGAAAGATGGGGAATACCGTGAGTGGTTGAAGAAGAGGAATGGAAAGAAAATGTAAAGGCACAGAGGGAACAAGAACTCGCTGCCGTGAGAGGAATGTAGATGCGAATGGGAGAGGATGAAGTATATATAAGAGAGAGGAGGGGGAATAGGGGGCTGCAACGGATAAAAACTGAAGAGGTTTAAACGGCCGTTCAGAGAGCGGGGAAAACGCGTAACTGCTGGGAGGAGAGAGTCGCGACGGCTGAGGCAAACTGGCATTGAAGCATCGCGAGCTACTGATAAAGGGCGTTAGGGTTCTGCTAACCATACAATATGTTGCGACATAATTGCAGTTATGTCACGACATATACATTGAAATATTGCGACCGATTGTTAAATGTGTCGCGACATAAAATGAGAAAGGAGAAAAATTAAACACAAAATGTCGCGACAAAAGTAACATAGGTCATGACTAAAATGGTACCGAGGGCATTTCACTTGAAAACCCCAGTAAACACTCCTAACACATTGCAAAATCAATTAGGGTCACTCAATCAGCTCATTAAACCAGCAGGTAGTCTGTACAATTCGAGGCACAAATTCAATTCACGTAGCACTCAAAGCAATTGTCACTGAAGAACTCATAGTCATATACTAGGTTCAAAATGCCTAGATGGGTCAACGAAGGTATGCAATCGAGTGTGTGCTAGAGGAAAAATGCAATGAGCTAAACCAAGAGACATGGGGGACAATACACAAAATAAAGGCAAAACAAAAGAAAAGAAATCAAATTCCTATTCTACTGGGAGGTCCCCTTTGAATTCAAGTACTCTCCTAACTGAAATAGTGTGCAAAATAAGCGAAATGTACAAGAGATAGGAAAAGGACGACCTAGTGTCACACCGGCTCAATCGGTTCTGAGTAGAGCTTGAGAAGATGACCATTGCATTGGAAAATCTTTCCTGAGGCCTCCTCTTGCAGCTCTACCACGTCAAAGTTTTGCACTTTCATCACTATGTAAGGTCCATCCCAGCTAGTCCTGAATTTGCCTTTCTTGAACTTGAAGCGGGCTTGGTAGCTCAGTACATGGTCTCCTTCTGTAAATTGCTTCCTCAAAATGTTTGAATCGTGGATTAACTTCGTTTTCTGTTTGTAGAGATCTGAACTATGGTAAGCGTCCAGGCGTAACTCCTCCAATTCTTGAATCTGAAGTAGACGGTTCAGTCCAGCTTCTTCCAACTCAGTATTGCAGCTCTTGACTGCCCAATACGACTTATGCTCAAGTTCGATGGGGATGTGACAGGCTTTTCCATAGATAATCCGGTATGGAGACATCCCTATCGGTGTCTTGAAGGCAGTGCGATACGCCCATAAAGCGTCATTCAACCTCTGACTCCAGTCCTTGTTAGATGGCCTAACAATCCATTCTAAAATCCTCTTGATCTCTCTGTTTGATACATCAGCTAACCCGTTCATTTGTAGGTGGTAGGGAGTTGAAACTCTGTGGGCTACTCCATCTTTGCTAACAAATTATTGAGAAGCTTGTTGCAAAAATGGGTGCCTTGATCACTTATCAATATCTTGGGTACGCCAAATCTAGTAAAGATGGTCGACTTCAAAAAATTGGCAACTATGGCTGCATCATCTTTCCTAGCCGGAATGGCCTCTACCCATCTTGACAAATAATCCACACATAACAGGATGTAGGTATAACCATGAGAAGGTGGAAAGGGTCCCATGAAGTCAACCCCCCAAGCATCAAAAATTTCACAAAATAGAATAGGTTGCTGTGGCATCTCATGGCGCTTGCTCACCCCTCCAAATCTTTGACATATGTCATAGGCTTTACAATGGTTGAAAGAATCCTTAAACAGGGTAGGCCAGTAAAAACCAGCTTCTAACATCTTTCTGGCAGTTTTCCTTGCTCTAAAATTGCCCCCGCACACAGTGTTGTGACAGGACTCCAATATAGCATGAGACTCCATTTCGGGGACACACCTCCTTATCACTTGATCGGAGCAGATTTTCCACAGGTGTGGTGCATCGCAGATGTAGTATGAAGACTCGCTTCTAAGTTTTTGCGCCTAAAACAAAGTCAAATGTGAAGGAATTAACTGTGTTACGAGATAATTGACTATATGTGCAAACCAAGGTTGGGAAACAGACAAAGCACAAAGCGACTGGTCAGGAAAGGCATCACAAATAGAATTTGGAGGTAATACTCCCCTAGTATCAGATGGAAGTCTACTAAGATGGTCAGCAACATGATTGACGTTTCCTACTCTATCCTTGACTTCCATGTCAAATTCTTGCAGCAACAGCATCCATCACAAGAGTCTTGGTTTTGATTGAGGTTTGTGAAAAAGATATTTAACCGCTGCATGATCTGTGTACACAATCACTTTCGAATTTATGAGATATTGTCGAAATTTATCCAGTGCAAATACAATTGCAAACAACTCCTTCTCAGTGGTTGTGTAATTTTTCTGAGCAACATCAAGTGTTTTAGAAGCATAAGAAATCACTTTTGACAAGTTTTCCTCTTTTTGACCTAACATTGCCCCCACACTGAAATTTGAGGCATCATAAGATATTTCAAAAGGTAATTCCCAATTGGGTGAGGTCAAAATTGGTGGTGAAATCAATTTGCTTCTTAGCTCATCAAAAGCATGCTCACACACAGGATCAAAACAATAATCAACATCTTTTTGCAACAATTTCAAGAGAGGTAACGCTATCTTGTTGAAATCTTTAATGAATCTTCTATAGAATCCCACATGGCCTAAGAAGGACCTTAATTCTTTCAAATTGGTGGGATAAGGCAAAGAAGATATCACTTCAATTTTGGCACAATCTACTTCTATTCCCTTTTGTGAAATCAAGTGTCCTAGCACGATGCCATGATCCACCATGAAATGGCATTTTTCATAGTTTAAAACAAGTTTTTTCTCAATGCATCGTGCTAAGACTTTGTCGAGACTTTGCAAACAATCGTCAAAAGAATTACCATAGACAGTAAAATCATCCATAAACACATCCATGCACTTTTCAATAAATTCAGAGAAAATAGACAACATGCATCTTTGGAATGTGTCAGGGGCATTACAAAGTCCGAGTGGCATCCTTTTATAAGCATATGTACCGAAGGGGCAAGTGAAAGTGGTTTTTTCTTGGTCTCTAGGGTCTATGGGAATTTGAAAGTACCCTGAATACCCATCTAGAAAGCAATAAGCATTTAAGTAAGCATATTTCAAGTTAGGAGGAGTTCCTTAAGTTCTAAGGAGGGGGGTTGGATAATGGACGGAATTAACTCTAGTTTTTTAGTGGTATTAGAAATACTTCCCTTTGTATGTCCTTGACGTATGCCCTCAGTTTTATCACATTGCACTGCTTCATCTTTATGGCAGGTTGATTTAGTTTCAAGTTGATCCACCGAAGCAATCTCCACCGCCTCTTCCACTTCTCGATCTGCAATTTCATTGGAAATTAGTTCATTCAAAAATTGCAATGTAAAAGGTGTGATTTTGGAGCGTGTGGAATTGGAAATTGTAGGTGGAGGATGTGGCCCTTTAACCATGCATTCAACCACAGCAGAATGATTGATTTGAGATTGAGATACAACTTCAGAGTCAACATGTCGCGACTTATCAACATTGTGTCGAGACGAAAATTGTACCGAGAGGTCATCTGCTTGAGTGGCTTTACATGTCGCGACATTTAAGAGTTTAGGTCGCGACGTAAATGGTACTGAGAGGTTTTCCTTGTTGTTGGTGTCTCTGCTTTCAGAATCAGTCTCAATAATTGCTCGTCTAACACCTACAAACCCTGCAGAGCACACTGGACCATCCTTGCTACAATTTGTGACATTAGTACATGCCGAGAATGAATCTAATTCAGGAGAGGGAAGAAATTCTTGGGATACCGAAAGCATGTTATCCATCTCAACAACTTTGTTGCATGACATATCAATGGCATCAAAGTTGGAAAGGGAGTAAACAGATGGTAAGGAGTCAAAATATGCATCATACTCACTCAAGGCTAAATCATGATCTGGAGACTCAGCATATTCAGAATCTTTATTAAGCAACCTAGGTGAACCCCAGTGACATGTATCATGCAAATTCATTTCATACTCATCTCTAATTTGCTCTACAGTTAAATCAATTGCATTTAAACCCATGAAATTTGCATTGTCAAACGGATATCAAGTGGCTTCATTCATATTAAAAGTGACTACATGTTCCCCTACCTCCATTGTGATACAGCTATGTTTCATGCTTATAATGGTTTTGGAGGTTTGGAGAAATGGTCTCCTTAAGATGAGGGTACTTTCATTTACCACTTCATTGGACATGTCTAGTACATAAAAATCAGCTGGAAATACAAGGTCTTTAACCTGCACTAGAATGTCCTCTATGATTGCCTTAGGATATCTAATTGATCGATTCACTAGTTGGAGAACCACACTAGTATCTTTAAGACCATTAATACCTAGGGCTAAGTAAACTGACCAGGGCATTACATTTATCGCAGCTCCTAGATCTAGCAACGCTCCCTTAATATACACTTTCCCTATAGTGCATGGAACGGTGTAGGATCCTGGATCTTGGCATTTCACTGGCAGTTCTGCTTTAAAGAGGGAAGACACATTGGCACTCATTTGGATTCTCTCTAAGGGCCTAAATCTTTGTTTATCATCACATAACTCCTTCAGCAACTTAACATATTTAGGATTCCCTTTTAGAAATTGAACCATAGGCCTATTAATCTCAAGTTTGTTAAACAGATTATAAGTCTCATTTGCAAATTCATATTCAGATTTCCTTTTACCAGCAAAGAAAGCTTTAGGAAAAGGGAGATTCTTGGAAATTACCTCCTTACCCATGGGTGTTGGGGCTCCTTGTTTGCTTGATTCTGTATTTTCTTCTCCTTGCTTATCCTTCTACGTTGCTATTGTGTCCATGCTATCATTTTCTTGAGCTTTCTTCTCTGATTCAGAACACGGCGCATGAGTTTCATCTTGAATCAAATCCTCCTCTTTCACCTTCTTCTTCAGCATAAGTTCTTCTTCTTTGGAACTTTCAGATTTCCCAGATCTGGTTGGTGACCTTATGGGGTTAGTCACATCTCCTCCATACTCAAACCTTACTGTTTTTCCATTTCTTAAGGTGATCGCGTTAAGTGATTTTGGATTTATCACCATGTTGGAGGGACTATTGCCACCCATCTTGGCTTGCATATCGGTGACGGTATTGGACAGCTGGGTCAAATGGCTTGTAACTTCACTATTTTTGAGTGAAAGTGCTTCCATCTTCTTATTCACTTCCGAGTTGTCTTTTTGCATGCCTTGTAGGATGGAAGTAATAGAGGCGAACCTTTCATCACTCTCCTTAATTCACCCCTCAATGTTAGTCATTTGAGCAGCCATGCTCTTCAATATTTGTGAAGTCTCATCCATTCTTTGTGGCAGTTGGGAAGACATGTTGTTGCTCGGTCAGGTACTGCAGCTCTCAAATGGTTTTGATAACCACTTGATGAGGTACCAGATTGTTGAAACTGATTTCCCTGACCCCCTTGGTATTGATTTGGCCTCTTTGGTCCCCCACCCCACTTGAAGTTTGATAAGTGCATATTTCATCATGTTAATTCATATATTTTGGCATGAAAAGTAGACATAAGTGGCCTAAAATATTGAATTTTGATGAGCATAATGTTGCATGAAGCATGAGGAGATTCTAGGAAATAATTACTTTATTTAGTGAACTTGCTGTTTTGGGACTTAACTTTATTTTCTGGAATTGTAGGGACTGAAAGGGGATAATTACAGGCCAAATTTATTGCAGAAAGGGACCCTGAGCTAAGCTATGCGTTTTGATTGATGAGCTTAGGGTTTCTTTAGGATAAAGGGAAGAGAATATTGGTGGAGGCTGAAAAGGAGAAGACAAAAAACGCACATTAAGGAGGAAAGGCTTAAAAACACATTTTTTATATGTTGGTGGAGGACAAAAGGTTGAGGTTTACAGCTCATTCTTCATATGCAGCCCTAGCACCCATTCCACTTTATCTCCAACCACAAAATTCGTCCAACCCTTGCTGTTAAAAAGGAGAGAAAAAAACCATCATCAACTCCATTGCTCATAATCATCTTCTGCAACACCCAAAATTCCAGATTCAATGGCTGATTCCGTCTCCTTCTTTCTTGCTGTGTATTCAGCTATATGAGTAGCTAAGCCTCCTTTGTGGTTCCCTTGAGGTGTAGTAATGGCCTGAGCTCATGTCCTTCAATGGAGTTCTCCATAGCTCTCGGTTTCAG
>QFDD01005060.1:0-15181 GCA_006871305.1 Vachellia collinsii | reverse complement strand
TGAGCTGTCATTGTACGAAAGGCGGGGTGGGGACAGTGGAGATCGGACGGTGATGAGATGTTCCACGTGGCAAGTGTATTGATTTCAGCCATTAAATGTGTTCCTCTAATTTCCTTCCCTCTTCTTAATTCCACCCTATCTGCTTTCTCCTCTTACTGTTATGACCACTAAAGATGAGTCTAACTTCCACACGTTTCATTTTATAATTATATGCCATTATCATTATTGCCTACAAATTTAACAAATGTTAATATGTCCATGGGGTCTTCATGTATAAAATATCAAAATCACATACTTGTAGTGCATTAATTGTTCCCTTCTTTTTAGGTCAACAATAGATTAGCTTCTTCTTAGACACATCCATGACAGCATTTATGTCTAAGTACACACGCTTTCAGTTAAAACATAACATCATCTTTTTTTTTTTTGGATATAGTCCTCAGGTTGTATCTTTTTTTTTTTTAATTATATTTTACAATTTTAAACTTCTAACCAATAGACATTGTTTTAAGAAAATGAGTTTTGACTACTTAAACACAACATTTTCAATTCAAATTCAACAACCAAACTTGACAATGCTCAGATCAAATCAGATAGCTTAGTGGTATGATAATTTCAAGAGTAAGAATTGGATTGTTAGGACCATCTCATTCTAGTCCCTGCCTCTCTAAACACCCAAAAAAAAAAGTCATACTCTTCTAGTATTCGATTAGTTAGAAACTAAAAGGCTGAGCTGTTTTAGAAGAAGAAAACAGGATGAGGACAACTTTTGGTTGGATGAATAAAGAGAGAGTGGAAATTAACCAAATATATGTGTAAAACGACTCCATTGTATATAATAAAAATAATGTTATGTTTGAAGTATCCTATAAGAGAGGGAACACACAAAACAAGGCCAACCAGAGGCGGCCACTTAGAGAGGAGAAAGAAACAGCTTCTTCAGTCTCTGCCCTCTGAGATTGCAATGGCTTCTGTTTCTGCGGTCAACTTCTTCCTCTGCTCATTACTCCTCTCCCTCTTGTTCTCTCTCCCTCCTTGCCAAGGTATATGCTTTCTTCCTCTTCCTCTTTGTTTCTTCCTCAAAACCCAAAAAATTAGAAAAGAAAATAGTAAGAAAGTCTTCCTCCTCCTCTTCTTCTCTACCTTCATTCTGCTTCTGTTTCCGAGACTTTTCTCGGCAGAATGCTAACTTTCATTGCATTATAAATTAATGGTTCCTCACTTTTCAAGGCTGAAAAGGAAAACTCCAAACTCTTGTCTGCATTTTTATTGGCTTGTTGGGAATGTAGCAGATCAATCTGAGTCCTTTTTTGCCTCTTGATCTTGGCATTGAATCAGACACTATTTGCAGAAAACAGAAACTCCAGACAGAGCCATGAGCTTTATTGCTAGCTTTATGATTTTCCCCCTCGTTTAGCCTTTAATTTTTATTGGCCTTGTCCTAAACTTTTGTTAAAGACAAACGAATTAAAAAGGTTGGGAACTTGACAAAATGTGAGTGCAAATCTAAGAGATTTTGTTTGTGCAGTGATGATGATCTTTTCCTGTCTCTATTTTCCATACCCAGACAGAGATACAACCATATCCAGCTTTCTTTTCTTTTCTTTTCCTTTTGTTTTCTTTCTTTTGATTCTGATTTTCTTTTTGCTTTCTCTTTAAACTCTGTTCAGTCAAAACAGAAACCCATCAAAAAGTCATATATTGAAAAAAAATGTCACTGAAAGATATAATGGTTTCTGCTTCTTTCTGGCATTAAATCAAACTCATCACATTCTTCACTTTTTGATTCTGATATCCTTCTTCTTCTTCTTCTTCTTCTTCTTTTGCTCAAGTAAAAAATAGAAACTCATTAAGAAGCCATATAAACCAGACAACATGTCGCTGAAATGCTGATAATTAACTAATGGCTTGCATCTGTCCATGATGATCATCATCAAAATCAAATGCTGTTTCATTGTGACACTAAACCAAACACACAACATTCTTAACAAAAGCAATACCACCTTTTGATTCCTCTTTCCTTTTTCGTTTGGCTCCAAAAATTGTTCAATTAAAAGCAACAAACACCTCAAAAAGCTATATAATGTGACTGTAATAATATTTCACCGCCTGCAGGTAACAATCAGAACTGGTATGACAAATACAGATATCCATTTCTGAAGAAGGCAAGCTCATTCTCGTCATCTTCATCATCATCATCAACCACACAAACCAACAATGCTTATGATTATATAATAGTGGGAGGTGGAACTGCAGGCTGCCCTTTGGCTTCAACACTGTCCCAAAAGTTTAGGGTTTTGCTTCTTGAAAGAGGGGGTGTACCTTTCACGAACCCTAATGTGTCATTTCTGGATAACTTCCATATCACTTTGGCTGATACTTCACCATCTTCAGCTTCCCAGTACTTCATTTCCACTGATGGTGTTCTTAATGCCAGAGCTAGGGTTTTGGGTGGTGGTAGCTCCATTAATGCTGGCTTCTACACCAGAGCAAGCTCAAGGTAACAAAAATGGAAATAAAGAAGTAAATGCTTCCAAACTAGCTGGCTTTTTTTGAGAGAGAAAAGAAAAACGGAACCCTCATTTATGATTCCTTAACAATATTTTCTTTTTTCTTTTTCCTTTTTACTTTAGATCAACTACAAACATGAACATGATAAATGCACTAGTTTTACTTAGTGCTACTGACATGGTTGTGTCCATAGTTTAACTTTGAGATCTCATGATCAAGATTCCCTAAAACTAACAAATGGTGATAAAGTTGGGAGTGGAATATCATTATATACCAAATTTGAGAAAAAGATGAAAGAAAAAAGAAGGTTTATTTCTCTTTCTGAATTTAGAAAACGGTACCTAAATTATCTGCTTTGAATTGTATTGGATCATCATTATAACCTCATAAGACCCACCTCTCATAACAAATAGTATCATGTCCTAATCTTTTTTTGAAAACAAAAATGTTGGTAAAATGCAGATTCATAATGTTCTCACCACACCAACGTTGAAAGGGATCTGTGAGGATTGGGGGGCCCACAATTCTTTTTTTGGGCCTTCCATTATCATTAAAATTTGCTAATGAATTTGGTTTGCCTTTTCACATAGTACTAGAAACATGATCCCTCTCAAATATTGCGTGGTCTTTAAAAACCAAATACCATTATAAGTAATGTCCGTCAGAACGTAGGCAACATAGAGGCGGACGCTTCCTAACCATGCACGGCTAAAAGACAAAAAATGCAGATCTGTGTCAACGTCAAAGGGAAATTAATAATCAATAATGGAACCAAACCAACAACAAAAAAAGGCCTTGGAAATACTTGTTTTACATTAATCGATAATTTAATAAATTGAATTATTTAATTTTTATTACTAATAAAATTATTGTTTCATATCATTCTTAATTTCTTTATTGAACTAAGAGTTTCAATAACATGTAAGTATCAAACGTTAAGAGAGAGATTTTTTGCGGAGAAAGACAAATAGGACCACCAAAATATTGTCTTGAAATGACTTAATTTCTATTAAACCTTTAGGGACTATTTTAGAATTATTTTTTTGTTGTGAAACGACTTCATTGCCATAAGTGAAATCAGTTGTTACAACTTTAATTATTGTTAGCCATTGATATTTTGGCAAAAAATTTCTGTGAAATTAATTGTCACCACCTAAGTTGTTGTTATTGATTTATTTCTTTTGATAAGCTAATGTCATTACTTGTTTAAATTATTTTTATTTCTTTTTTTAGTTTTTCATAATTCAAATTAATGGCATTTATGTAATTGTACTATAAAATTTAGTCAGTGTCTCCAAAAACTTTACACTGATCAGGTCAGCCATTTCAGGACCTTGATCTGGGATTTACATATATTAGAGGGTATTTTCATGTCATTCTCACGCAATATTACTTTAAAATATAAATTTGGTAGAACTATTGGTATAACTATAGCTATATATGTATGTGCGTGCGTGCATGCATGCATGCAGAATCAAATTCACTGAGTGTATGAATGAATGCAGGTTTATCGAGAGAGTGGGGTGGGATGCGAAGACGGTGAACGAATCATACGAGTGGGTAGAGAAGCAAATAGTGCACAGACCAAAGTTCTCTGCGTTTCAGAGAGCAGTAAGGGACAGCCTTCTGGATGCAGGAATCTCTCCTTTCAATGGTTTCACCTTCGATCATATTTATGGCACTAAGGTTGGTGGCACCATCTTTGATCGATTCGGTCGCCGCCACACTGCGGCTGAGCTTCTTGCTTCTGCCAACCCTCATAAGCTCACCGTTCTCACCCACGCCACTGTCCACAAGGTCGTTTTTGATTCTCTAGGTAAGAGGCCAAGAGCTGTGGGAGTGATATTCAAAGACGAGAATGGGAAGATCCATCAGGCGAATCTGGGGAATGGAAGGGAGAATGAAGTGATTGTGTCTAGTGGTGCAATTGGGACTCCTCAGTTGCTTCTGCTTAGTGGGATTGGCCCAAAAGAGCATCTTCAGGAATTCAAGATCCCAGTGGTGTTTGATAATCCCTTTGTTGGGAAAGGCATGGCTGATAACCCAATGAACACCATTTTTGTTCCTTCCAATAGACCCGTTTACCAGTCATTAATTGAGACTGTGGGCATTACTAAGCGTGGAGTGTACATTGAGGCTAGCTGTGGGTTTAGTCAGTCCAGTGAAAGCATTCACTGCCACCATGGAATCTTGTCTGCTGAGGTATGCATGCAATGTGTTTGATGAATTTAGTGAATGAAAAGAGGGAATGGGGAAAAATTGTAGCTCAATTGTTTGATACTTTAATTAAAGTGGTTTGGAAAATTAACCTTTTTGTCTTTATAGTTTTAAATCGTTTAAATCGCTTGTAACTCAATCCCTATGACTCTATGTAATTCAATTTCTAAACTTTGACTTGTTATAACTTAGTTTCTATAGTTTTAAAGAATTTATAATTTAGTCCCTGACCTAGTCAAAACTTGAGGAATTGAGTTGTATGAAATCAAAGTATAAAGACTGAGTTATAACTGAGTTAAAATTAGAGAAATTGAGTTGTGTTGAATCAAAGTTTGATGATTAAATTACAAGTGAGTCAAAACAAAATATTGAGTGGTTTTGAACTAAGAGAGTACTAATGCCAAGGGTGATGAGTGCATGGAACTCAGTTCTTGCCTTTGTACAAATTCATCTGGAATTAATTATTCTTCCTTTGAATGATATATCAGATTGGCCAACTGTCCACAATACCTCCCAAGCAGAGATCTCCTGAAGCTGTTCAAGCTTTTATCAAAAACAAGCGTGATCTCCCGGTTGAGGCATTCAGGGGAGGTTTCATCTTGTCAAAAGTGGCCAACCCTTGGTCTGTAGGTGAGCTCAAGTTAAACAACACCAATGTAGAAGACAACCCTTTTGTTACCTTCAACTATTTCAGTCATCCCTATGATCTCCAACGTTGTGTTGAGGGTATCAGAATAGCCACTAAGGTTGTGCAGTCAGAGCACTTCACAAACTACACCATGTGTGCCAAACAAACCACAGATCAACTTCTTAACCTCACTGTGAAGGCCAATGTGAACCTCATACCCAAGCATCTAAATGACACACAATCACTGGAGCAGTTTTGCAGAGACACCGTGATCACGATCTGGCATTACCATGGTGGATGCCACGTGGGGAAGGTGGTTAATTCTGATTATAAGGTTCTTGGAGTTGACAGACTACGTGTGGTGGATGGCTCAACATACACAGAATCACCAGGGACTAATCCTCAAGCCACTGTCATGATGATGGGCAGGTATATACTCAGAGACCATAACATAAAGCAATAAATATATCTTGCAATAAACTTCCCCATCAGGGACATATATTGAGAGGACTCGTTTGTTGGAAGAAATAAGATGAATCATTAAACATCGTATTATATCGGAGTTGATAGTCAAGTTTAATGGAAAAATAATTTCAAAATTAAGTGGTTCTGTTTTAATTTTGATCATTTATTTTGTTGATCTAAATGCGTGTGTAAGCAGATATTTAAAAGCCTACTTAGCTATTAGCACAATTTTGGTCTGGCCGATAAAAGCTAAAGCATTTAGGAAGTCTGTAATATGCACTGGATTTCTATCAAGAAATATTTTGATACTGAGTCTCACGTACTAAAGCATAAATAGCTACTAGACATATTCCGCGAACCGATTCCGCTCATTGATATACTTGGTCTCAATTTAGAAGTTTAGGGCACTAGTTTGGCCTACCAACTAATCGGTATACCATTTTGGGCATCAATAATATGCAGTAGACATCCGTGAAAATTATTTTTGGTTCTCATTCTATCAATGTCTTGCGAACTAATCAATTTATGTTTATAACAGGTACATGGGACTGAAGATTTTAAGAGAGAGGTTGCGGGAATCAACTTAGGGAAGAGTACTGTAGTGTGATGGTAAAAGAGGAGCTGTGTAAGTTGTAACATTGGAAATTTATGTGGCATATATTTGCTGCAGTGGTCGGTAAACAGTGATCATCGAAACACAAAGATGTCTTAGTTTTCCTAGGTGAGAATCATTTTGGTGTAATGTATTATTATCTTCTGTTTTAGTGGGGTCTTGGTTGTTGAACAATGCCAAAGTGTACTTACATATCCTATTTAGAGATCAACATCACATATATGTGATTCACAGAGGATAAATCACTAGTTTGATTCCAAAGATGATACATGATCTGTAATACTTTAAATTCACCACTCTCGGATAAAACTTCTTTTGAATACTACTATACAAAAAAAATAAAATAAAATAAAGTCATTAATTCTCACCCAAAAAGAAGTCATGAAAGTTTCTCTTGTAGTTGATTTCTCAGGCTCAGTAGGCCGTGTCTACAATGTCATTCATCGACCATACTCACAAATAGGGTAGGCACACAGGTTTTAAGAGGCTTCATCACATCTTAGTTGTACATTTACTCTCACTCATTTGCAAGTGTGACCTATAAATAACATGGCAGGCACTGCCTACCTGAGAAAAACAGCATTGCAATCATGCTGCTAAGAAGTTTACTGAGAACTAGACCATTGTTGAGCTGAAGATCCATGCTCACTCATGCTCCCTCGAGATAAACTCCTCAGTTTCTGCCAGAACTGTTTTTTCTTACCTGTAGTGAGAGGCCCTGAAGCGGATTGCCTCCTGAATGACTCAGTATTTATCTGCTGGCCTGACGTGCTTAAAAACTCTGAGGTTGGTAGTGCTACTTTGGTTTCATGATCTGAAAAACCCGCTATCTCGCCTGAAATTCTTGAAGGTTGTTCATCTACTTTGGCTTGAAGGCCCTCTTCTCGGGAACTACTTAATTTTCTTATGCTTGTTTCCTCAAGCTCACTGCATACCAGCTTCAAAGCCTGAACAACTTCACCCATGAATGGGCGTTGGGAGACTTCTAGTTGAATACACATTGATGCAATTGCTGCAACTTTTACAACAGAATCAACAGTGATTTCAGGCTTTATAACTGGGTCTATGATCTTCTCTAAACCCTCCTTACTCGTGAGAAGTGGACGAAGCCAATTAACAAGGTTTTCTTGACCTGGTGGTTGTGAGAAATCTACAGGCTTTCTTCCAGTTAGGAGCTCAAGGAGCACAACTCCGTAGCTGTAAACATCACTTTTGACCAGAAGATGGCCTGTCATTGCATATTCAGGTGCAAGGTAGCTGCAAAGCAATAGTATATCAGCAAGGTTAAATTAGTTTTCATGTTAACAAAATGCTCATAAGGTAGTAAAGCACAATGGTCCATCAAACATAAGAGATATGGAATCCAAATGAGATCATTCACAATACATGAAAAATTTAACATGAAGGTCAAAAGGGGAATGACAATTATTACCCAAATGTTCCCATAACATGTGTGGAGATGTGCTTGTTCCCCTCATCCAGGGCAGTTCTTGCTAATCCAAAATCTGAAACCTTGGGTGTAAAATCATGTTCCAACAAGATGTTGCTGGACTTGAAGTCCCGATGTATGACACATGGATTTGAATCTTCATGTAAATAAGCCAAGGCCCGAGCTGCACCAAGTGCAATCTTCATCCTGGCATTCCAATTGAGTGGATTAGTTTCCTTGTCAGCGCCTGTGAAAATAAAAAGAACTCAAAAGTCAGCCTAGAAAGAATTCCCAGGGATTTTGGCTTCTAAAAGTGTGGATAACACCAATGAGTGAACTTAGCTTTTGATTACCATGTAAGTGGGATTCCACACTTCCATTAGGAACAAGCTCGTAGACGAGGCACCGTGTCTGCTTCTCTATGCATATACCTATCAATTTAACTAAATTTCTATGGTGCAGACGGCTAAGCATCTCAACTTCTGCTAAGAATTCACGGCTGCCATGCTGATCATCTCTCTTGAGAATCTTCACAGCCACATCCCTTCCATCATGTAGAAACCCTTTATAAACAGGCCCAAAGCCCCCTTCTCCTAATATTCTTGAAGCATCAAAGTTGTTAGTTGCTTTCTCCATGTCATTCAGAGTAAAAGTCTTAGCAGATCCTGTATATGTTGTTGTTCTAGAACTTAAGGGTGTAGAACCAAATCCTGGCTTACTCCTATTAGTCAATGACCTGGGACTCCCTGCTAAGTACAAATATAGTTATATATTTGAACTGATGCAATCAAATGTTGAAAAAAAAAAGCAGATAAAACTATACCAACTTGGCAATGTCTCTTGCTGCCAAATGAGTTGAATGAATAGCTAATTGGTTTTACCTGATAGTTTTGAAGAGGATGGAATTGCAGTTGGAATTCGTTTGGTCTCATGAACACAAAGGCCGAATTTCCTCATACAAAGCCATGCAAATCCAACAACTATAATAAAGGCTGTAAAAGATGACAGCACAATTACTAAAATCATAATTTTTCCGTTCCCTGTCTTTTCTTTTCTAGGTATAGCAACTCCCAAAGGTTTCATCACTGTCCCATTGTTGTCATTACCAGGTAATAATGGGCTATCGATATTTGAGGGAATTGAAGGTGGAGAAGGAGGAAGACCTGTGCATATTTTAATAAAGAGTAAGAATCAATGTGGAAAACTATTAATAAAACTAAATAAATTCCAAAATAAATTTAAAAAAAAAGAGTAAAAGGAAACTGGAACTCAATGTATAACCTGGATAATGAACATAGAGTACTTCACAGGCACCAAAAACGGAAGCATCCATGTGGATCTCCTGGTGCCAGAATTTCTTATAAATTGAAAAAGCCGTTTTGTCATCAAATCTTGATCCTGTGGGTACCAAGTTTACAAGGACAATAGTTTTCTCGAGTTGCTGACTAGCTTCATCGGCTCCCACAATGCGAACCTGGTTATGATTCAGTAAAACGCTGACAGCAATTTCCTTTGCTAGTTTTGACACCAATGGAAAGAACTTGTATATTGAAATACCAAGGCGAAGCTTAACTTGAAGTGGCCATACACAACCACAAGGTGATCCAGGAGGTGCATATGTAAAGGAATCTGAGCAAGTCACCCATATACAGTCTACAGGTGAAATCAACATCACAGAATTTCTTAGGATGCGTAGAAAAGAAAACACTGAAATAATTAAAAAATCTTCTAGTACAAACTGGGTGGCGGACTAAGTTGAAAGTACCCTTATTAGGAGGTGGAGGTGGCAGAGTCAAAACAGGTGCTGTTGGTGGAGCCTTCATCTTCCTCAATGGTAAACCCTGAGGTGTAATTCCAGGTGAAGGAGAGGGCACTAAGGGACAAAGGAAACAAACTAACTGAGATACCTACCAATCATTATGGAAGATAAAGGATAAGTATACAGGTAATAGCATAGGTCATACTAGGTGTTTCTCATACCATTCAAGTGGCCTGATAGAACTGCTGGTGATGGTGCAGGTGCAGGTAATTTCCAGCCTGCTGGTGAAGAGAAAGGAGGTTGTGATTGGAAGACAGAAGGGCCTATAACTTCAAGTTGGCAGAATAAATGACAATTATGTTAATAATTAATGCCAAAAAGAATTAATTTGACACAAGAATAGTTTCCTGTTATCTTAAGCCGGAATCTAACCTTGATGACTGTAGGTGGGTGGATGGACTGAGTAAGTTGGCTCTGGTGCTGGTTCACTGGACTTTCTTCTGTAATGGGAATGCCTATGATGCAATATTGGAGAATTTACTAAACCATGGATCTTTTCCCTTATCGGAGCCTTAGATAATGACTTAGAAGGTGGAAGTGCAATACTTGCAGGAACTCCATAAGATGACTTGGTTGGTGGAAGAGCAATACTTTTATAGCTCCTGGAATAATGGTGTTGATTGGTGGCTACAGAGAGAGAAAAAATAGAACATCTAATTTATCACATAGATCATTATTTATTTATAGCCTATATTAAGTTTCACATAGAATATGAAATATGCATGAGAACAGTAAATTCTAAAAAATTAGCAAAAAACATTGATGCTGGAGATATATATAAATATCTATTTACATTCCCAAATGAGATTTTCTGCAGTGGGTACTTGCAGCCAATAATATACTCAGCCGATAAAGTGATTATTCCAGTATGGTTTCTGATAAGATGAAGGATTTTATCTTCACTTTAGTAACAATCCCCTAATCTAAGATACAAGAAGGGGAAATCACATATAGGCCAAATTTTGATTAGTTTCATCTCAACTGGATCAGTAGGAAAGTACAAGAAAGTTCTTTTTAGAACCTAAAATGGCAACAACAAAAACAGACCCCAAGATATGTGGTAGAAATCAACTGTAATTTTCCTCAAAAAGTTAATTCTGAACTAATCTGATTTCCTACTTGTTCACCTAGAGAGAAACACTTGTCCAAGCAAACAAAGCCCCAAATTCAAAATCAAAATCACATTCTACACCCATCATTGACATCTATAAGTAATACACTACACAAACGGATCATAAACACCCATTGCAAAAACAAGTCAGAAAACACTTAAATTGAGCCAATACCTTCATATCCATGAAAATGTGTGGCACTGATGACTAAATGTAGCTTAATTATCAGGAAAGACAACAGCCTCGACGCCATTTTCTGCTGATGAATTCTGAAATATCTGTCTAAAACTGAAAGGAAGTGAGTGAAAGCAGAGAGAGAAGGTATTGCTGAATTAAAGAGTGAAGATCACACAGAAAAATGAGACCCAATAGTTGAATCTACCGTTTAAAGCAGAGGCATCATAATGTGGAGTTAAAAGGAGGAGTGAGAAAGAAGATCAGAGATGATGGGGGGTAATGGCACAAGAATGGTTTGGTGGGAGACACCGAAGTTTTCGGCTTTTTTATGAGAGGAGCTAAATTGCAGACATGAGAAATGTGGAAGGGCAGTGTGAGCGTTATTTGAAAGAACAGATCGAAGCATAAAAGCAGAGTGCGATGCTGCTCTGAAGCCGCAGAGGACAATGATTTCTCTGTAAGAGAGCCGGTGGGGTTAAACGTGTGGGAGCTTACATGATGAAGAGAGAGAGAGAGAGAGAGAGAGAGAGGGAGGGAAGGCCGGAAGGGGTAAAGAAAGAATGACACGTAAACGTAACACTTCATCAGTACATTGTAATAAACTAATAATCGCTTCAATTATTCCATTCTTTTTAGTAATGCATTTGACTATGAGAACGTTATATCAATAACAAATTTGACTAAGGAAAAGTTGCATAACTAATCTATTATTACTACTTAAAGTTGGATAACATCTGGATGTAGTTTGATATTGTGGTTTTTTAATCTTATAGTCTTTAAGGACTTGTTTTTGTTTGTTTTTTTGCCCAGTTTTAAGGACTTTTGAGTTTATATTATTTCATACTTTTAATCATTTTTTGTTTTCATTTATGTACTTTTATTTTAACTAGTTTCAGTTTAATTAAAAATATAAAGATTGATAATGGTATTAACTATAGTTTTTTTTTTCAAAAAAAATTGTTAAAAAAATCCCTTACATAAAATTCATTATCTAAAAAAATACATGAAATTTTAAGGATTCAGATGAAACATATCTTTTTCAGCCATGTACAAAGATATATTGGAAACAACTAAAAAGGACTCCCTGCACTTTAAATCATCTGTCCTTATTCTCAACCATTCAACTATCACATGGCTAATATAGGTTAAAAGATTGAAAGTATTAGTTAGATTGGGACAAACTAAATAAAAAGTAAAATTTATGATAGAATTAAAAATAAAATGGAAATCTATACATATAAAGTAACTAAAAGAATTATTAGTGATTTAATAAAAATTAATAAATACTAGTTCGACATAGGACAAAATTAGTGAAAATGAGAGTTTGAATATAAATGGTCGGGAAAAAAACCCCTTACTTTAAAAAAGTTTTCAATTGTTTAGACAATTATTCCAAATTTCACCTTTTAAATTTTTTTCATTTTAAATTTTACTAAAGGCATAATTTTTTGATAAAAAAAACGTTAGCAGTTAAAACAAAAAAAAAACTCAAATTCAAGCTGTTTAAATTAAACATTGTTAATTAAAAATGCTTAAATTGTAACAACATCACATCATTGGCATGCTTAAAAAAGTATTGAATAAACCATACGAAAAAGTAGGTGTTTGAATGGATTTTAGTTTTATCCTCACAATAACATGATACTTCAAACCTTAATATGAAATTTATTTTATAATTCTTTTTTTAAAAAAATTTTTTACATTAAATACTGAAGAAATAATTAACTTAGAGCAAGATGGAATTATATATATATTATTTAACCAACAAATTCAGCTGTATGATAAACCCCATAAAGATTTAATTTGGAGGCAACCATAAACCTAAGATATTTATTTAATATGATATAAAGTATGTGTGTCAGTTTTAAAAATTGATGTATTATGTGGCTCCCATTAGGAATTATAAACTCCTTTTTTTCCCCACATATCTAACTTTAAAGCATTGACATTGATGGAAAAATATCTAAAACAGTCTCACTTTATTTTCTTTCAAAAGAGGGAAAAAAAACGAAGAGTTGCTTTTTTTTTTTTTGGCTAGAAATTAAATGATGATTAAGAACTTTTATCAAAATGTGTTAATTATGAGACTTCTTACTATCAAATGAGTAAAGAAGTTATTAGTTTTTCTTATAACTAACAAATTATAACAATTTTCTTTAATAGCCCTCCTTTTAAGTTTTTCCCCAATTTTTTTTTTTTTGGTTTGACCCTCCTTTTGTGTTCCAACGGACAAATTATATATAAATAGATTAAATATTATTACCTGTTTAGAGAGATTTTCAAATGCATATGTACACACACACACACAAATTTATACTCTATTTTTCCTGAAATTAAAAAGTATGTTATGCATGTTATTGGTTAATTAGTGAATTATATAATAAAGGAGACAAGTGGAATATTGAAAACAAAACGACAAATCACATCATTTTCCAATCCTTACACGTGGATCATTAATTAGGAAAAGGGTACGTAAAAGTAAATGACAAAATTGAGAAATGAAAATTATGTGATTTTAAATATGGTCCGCAAATGTTTAGCCCGCCATTGTACGGGTTTTATTAGTATCTGGTTCTAATCATTTATATTATCTCTCTGGATTTGCCTCTTACTCTCTGGTGAAAAGTTACGAAGGGATGTCTTTTTACATAAGGTGGAGTTTAAAATGTTATCATTTTTTTGCATTTTTATTTTTAATTAATTATATGTCTTTCTGATATCTTTTTTTCACTTATTTTTTTCTCCTATTTTTTTTTCACTTAATATCTCTCATACTCACACTCTCTATAGATAAGGGTGTTTTAGGAAAATAAATTGTAATTTTTACTTATTTATTGTTTTAAACCAATTTTAAACAACTTTTTGAGTTGTTTAATTAGATTATTTTTATCTTATATTTTGAACGGAAGGGAATTTAAAGGATATCGCTATATTTTGATAGATTTTTAAGTAAAAAGTAATGGATGGGACTAAAAAAAATACCTCCGGTCCTTACCCCTTAATATAAAATCCTATAAACCCAATAAAGTTTTTCACTTTAAGATGAAAATAATTAGATTAATACATATGAATGAATAGTTAATTTAAATCGTGCCTGAAGACATTTTTTTAATAGCTATTTTATTATTACCGGAAAAGCAAGATGCAATACTCCGCAAAAATAAAACAAGATAAGCATAAAAACGAAAGATAATAGAACTTAACAGTTATAAGAATATGCAAGAGGAGAAAGGAAGGACTCAAAAACTTGAGAAGTGTCTCTAATCCTTTGCAAAAAGCACACAATCTACCTTTAGCTCACATGCAAAAAAAAGATAGGAGAAAATTGTCGGATTTTGACAGTTTATTTCTGGTGACCCATTAATGTTGTGCACTAGCAAAACTTTTTAGCCATTGATTAACTGAATCCTGGTCTAATCTGATTCTGTTATCCTAAAAATATGAAAAAATAATGACAATAAAATCAGAGATTACAATCCTATCCCAACTAATGTTATTTGGAATCAACTGTTACCTGTCAAGATCAAAGAAAACAATTTTTAAAAAAAATAGATTATATTAATTACAAAAGAAACATAAAGGAAAAGATGAAATGCTGATACGAAAAGTTAATGAGGTGATAAATCTAAATCAGAAAAAATTCTCTGTTTTTTCAGTTATGCAGACAGATCAGAAAAAATTATGTGTATTAAAAAAAACTAAGCAAATTACACTATTTATGAAGTGATAAATGTTACTACTGATTTAACAGAACCCATAAAATTAAAATAATCAGAAACGAAATAAGGGATACACTTATCCAAACTAAAACCTTCAAATTATATAGAGGACCGTTTTGGTCTTTTTATTTACATTCATAAATCCACTAATCAAGCTTACATACCTGATTGGGTGTTGGTTCAACTTATGTGCCTTTATTTGGATTTTGATATTTCACCTTAATTTGATTGGAATTCTTTAATTGACAATATTAAAATAATTTTTGATCTAGTAAAGAGGAGGGGGCCTTTAAAAATTAAGGAGAATTCGGGGAAAAATCCCCATTGTGGAATTAATTGTAAAAGGGAACATGTTCAGTTACATATTATAGAAGTTTAGTTGTATATGTGTGGAATATCACATTTTATAATTTATTCCTCAATGGGAAAGTTCTCCCCAATTCTTCCTAAAGAATGTGACAACCTCTTGAAACATTTCTGATAATAATTCT
>QFDD01005059.1:0-13354 GCA_006871305.1 Vachellia collinsii | reverse complement strand
AACTCGAGTTCTAGCAAAACTTCCACTGAAACCTCGAGTTTTGGAAGGAAGTTTGGTTTTCCAAAGCTATTTGAGAACCCGAAACTCGAGTTCTATAAAACGAAACTCGAGTTCTGCCAAAACTTCCAACATAACTTGAGTTTCCACTGCAAGTTCTGATTTTCAAAAGACTTCTAAAGAATGAAACTCGAGTTTTAAAACATGGAACTCGAGTTTTGAGACAACTTTCATTCAGACTCGAGTTCCTTTAAAAGTTTCGCATTTCTAAAACCTTTTTCAACACACGAAACTCGAGTTTTGATTTCCAGAACTCGAGTTTTGATATAACTTGAATCAAAACTTGAGTTCTCTTGAAAGTTTGAGATTTTGAACACACTTTTAAACGCTGTAACTCGTGTTATAAAACACGAAACTCGAGTTCTCTCAAACATTTCATTAAAACTCGAAGATTTTCAAGAACTTTCTGAAAACTAATAATTCAAAACACAATTTCAAAAACATATTTGTCATCATCAAAACATTATCTCAACAGAAAGAAGTTTTGAAGTTCAAAAATTTTTCACAGCTCGAAACTCGAGTTCTGTTTTCCCAAGACTCAAGTTGTATCAAAAACTTTCATTGAAACTTCAAGTTGTGAAAGAAGTTTTGATACTCTCTCTTCGAAACTCGATTTTTGATACTCATAACTCGAGTTCCATCAAAACTTTTATTGAAACTTCAAGTTTTGGAAAGAGGTTTCGTGGTTCAAAGAGTTTTCAAAGCCCGAAACTCGAGTTCTGTTACTCAAAACTCGAGTTGTGATGAAAACTTCTTTTCAAACTCGAGTTTTACTTTAAAGTTATGTGAAGAAAGCAAGTTCTATGCCCGAAACTCGAGTTCTGTACACCAAAACTCGAGTTTTGCTCCAAAGAATTGTGAAAAAGCAAGTTCTACGCCCGAAACTCGAGTTCTGTACACCAAAACTCGAGTTTTGCTCATGACTCAGCACATGTTTCAGATTTCAGCACAAAGCTCCATTTGGAACGGCCATAACTCTCTCAATTCAACTCCAAACTTTGCAAATAAGATATCCTTGGAAATATCTTTGAATCTACATTCAAAAGAAATAAGAATCAGTCCAAAATATTCTGTATTACGAAGGTTATGGTAGCCACAGTAAGCAAAGGTCAGTGATGAAATGTTAAATCTTACCACCAAGTTTTAGAAATTCATATCTCCTTCATATGAAATGATTTGATGTTTGTTCTTGATTTCTATAAACCGCAGTTTGAGTCTAGTTTCATATGAAATTGGTTTCACATCAATCGGACTTGCGGTTTGAGAGATATGATCAAAATATTGAACACATGTCGAGCTGAGAAAGAAACAGAGCTGAACAGAGGTGCTAGAAACTCGAGTTTTAACTTCTTAAAACTCAATTTTTGGCTCAAAAATCTCAAAACTTGATTCTAAACTTGAGTTTCACTTCAAGTTTTGCTTCATAAAACTTCAAAAACTCATTTTACTCGATTTTTGACTTCCAGAATCAATTTTGAGCATCCAAATGAAGGTTAGATGATATGTAACTCAATGTATGATGATATAACATATAAGTAAACTTCAAATTAAGTTATTTAACCACATCATCCACCAATTCCAAATATAAAATAATGAAACTTGATGTTCTCATTTTATTTTATAAGATCTTCCTACTTCTTCATTCCCAAAAATTAAACTCAAACAATTTCTCTCCTTTTCATTTACCAAACTATATAAGAAATTTACATTAAATATAGTAGTTAGTCAATATACATTATGAAAACTTTTTGCTCTTATATATTCGACATCATCAAAACTAATCATATATAACAAAATTTACATTAAAATAATGATTTAACCAAAAAATAGGGTACTAATTTCGTAGTTTAAGCTATTAAAAAGTTATAAAACTATTTATAGGTTCTTTATTTTCATGAGTTGCATTATCGTATGGTATATTTTCATAAATTTTATACAAGAAAATACTTGGTACATACATTTTGAACCATTTTAACAAAAAAACAATTTTCATTAATCAATTTTTTTAAGCACAATAAATTGCTTGCTATAGTCTACGTTTTGTATTTTAAATTGACATTAAATTTACAATGAAATAATGATTTAACAAAAAAAGGGTACTAATTTTTTTTAAGCCATTAAAAAGTCATAAAACTATTTATAGGTTCTTTATTTTTAGGAGTTGCATTGTCGTATAGTATATTTTCATAACTTTTATACAACAAAATACTTGGTACATACATTTTGAATCATTTTAACCAATAAAATAAATTTAATTAATCAATTTTTTTAAGCACAATAAATTGCTTGCTACAGTCTACGTTTTGTGTTTTAAATTGACATTAAATTTACGATAAAATATTGATTTAACGAAAAAATAGGGTACTAATTTCATATTTTAAGCTATTGAAAAGTCATAAAATTATTTATAGGTTCTTCATTTTCATGAGTTGCATTGTCGTATGGTATATTTTCATAACATTTATACAATAAAATACTTGGTACATACATTTTGAATCATTTTAACCAATAAAAAACTTTAATTAATCAATTTTTTTAAGCACAATAAATAACTTGCTATAGTCTACGTTTTGTAGTTTAAATTGACGTTAAATTTACAATAAAATAATTATTTAACAAAAAAAACGGGTACTAATTTTGTATTTTAAGCAATTAAAAAGTCATCAAATTATTTATATGCTCTTTATTTTCATGAGTTGCATTGTCATATAGTACATTTTCATAACTTTTATACAATAAAATACCTGGTTTATACATTTTGAATCATTTTAACCAATAAAATAACTTTAATTAATCAATTTTTTAAGCACAATAAATTGCTTTCTATAGTCTACGTTTGTATTTTAAATTGACATTAAATTTACATAAAAAGAATGATTTAACAAAAAAATAGGGTACTAATTTCATAGTTTAAGCTATTAAAAAGTCATAAAACTATTTATAGGTTCTTTATTTTCATGAGTTGCATTGTCATATGGTATATTTTCATAACTTTTATACAATAAATTACTTGTTACATACATTTTGAATCATTTTAACCAATAAAACAACTTTAATTAATAAATATTTTTAAGCACAATAAATTGCTTGCTATAGTCTACGTTTTGTATTTTAAATTAACATGAAACTTACAATAAAATAATGATTGAACAAAAAAATAGGGTACTAATATCTTTTTTGAAGCTATTAAAAAATCATAAAACTATTTATAGGTTATTTATTTTCATGAGTTGCAAAGTCGTATTGTATATTTTCACAACTTTTATACAATAAAATTTTGGTACATAAATTTTGAATCATTTTAACCAGTAAAATAACTTTAATTAATCAATTTTTTAAGCACAATAAATAGCTTGCTATAGTCTACGTTTTGTAGTTTAAATTGAGGTTAAACTTACAATAAAATAATGATTTAAGAAAAGGGGTATTAATTTCGTATTTTAAGCTATTAAAAAGTCATCAAATTATTTATAGGTTCGTTATTTTTATGAGTTGCATTGTCGTATAGTATATTTTCATAACTTTTATACAATAAAGTACTTGGTACATACATTTTGAATCATTTTAACTAGTAAAATAACTTTAATTAAAAAAACTTTTAAGCACAACAAATTGCTTCCTATAGTCTACGTTTTGTATTTTAAGTTGACATTAAATTTACATAAAATTAATGATTTAACAAGAAAATAGGGTACTAATTTCGTTGTTTAAGCTATTAAAAAGTCATAAAACTATTTATAGGTTCTTTATTTTCTTGAGTTGCATTGTCGCATGGTATATTTTCATTAACATTTATACAATAAAATACTTGGTACATACATTTTGAATCATTTTAACCATTAAAATAACTTTAATTATTCTATTTTTGTAAGCAGAATAAAATGCTTGCTATATTCTACGTTGGGTAGTTTAAATTGACATTAAATTTACATTAAAGTAATGATTTAACAAAAAAATAGGGTACTAATTTCATATTTTAAGCTGTTGAAAAGTCATATAATTATTTATACGTTCTTTATTTTCATGAGTTGCATTGTCGTATGGTATATTTTCATAACATTTATACAATAAAATACTTGGTACATACATTTTGAATCATTTTAACCAATAAAATAACTTTAATTATTCAATTTTTTTCAGCACAAGAAATTGCTTGCTATAGTCTACGTTTTGTAGTTTAAATTGACGTTAAATTTACAATAAAATTTGGATTTAACAAAAAAAAAGGGTACTTATTAGGTATTTTAAGCAATTGAAAATTCATAAAACAATTTATAGGTTCTTTATGTTCATAAGTTGTTTTGCCGTATAGTATATTTTGATAACTTTTATACAATAAAATACTTGGTAGATACATTTTGAATCGTTTTAACGGATAAAATAACTTTAATTAATCTATTTTTTTAAGCGCAATAAACTGGTTGCTATAGTCTACATTTTGTATTTTAAATTGACATTAAATTTACAATAAAATAATTATTTAACAAAAAAATAGGGAACTATTTCCTATTTTAATCTATTAAAAAGTCATAAACTATTTATAGGTTCTTTATTTTTACGAGTTGCATTGTCGTATCGTATATTTTCATTACATTTATACAATAAAATACTTGGTACATACATTTTGAATCATTTTAACCATTAAAATAACTTGAATTATTCAATTTTTTTAAGCACAAGAAATTGCTTGCTCTAGTCTACGTTTTGTATTTTAAATTGACATTAAATTTACATTAATGTAATGATTTAACAAAAACATAGGGTACTAATTTCATAGTTTAAACTATTAAAAAGTAATAAAACTATTTATAGGTTCTTTATTTTCATGAGTTGCATTGTCGTATGGTATTCTTTCATAACTTTTATACAATATAATACTTGGTACATACATTTTGAATCATTTTAACCAATAAAATAACTTTCTCTAATTAATTTTTTTAAGCACAATAAATTGCTTGCTATAGTCTACCTTTTGTATTTTAAATTGACATTAAATTTACATTAAAATAATGATTCAACAAAAAATAGGGTACTAATTTCGTAGTCTAAGCAGTTAAAAAGTCATAAAACTATTTATAGGTTCTTTATTTTTAGGAGTTCCATTGTCGTATGTTATATTTTCATAACATTTATACAATAAAATACTTGGTACATACAGTTTGAATCATTATAAATAATAAAATAACTTTAATTAATCAATTTTTTTAAGCACAACAAAATGCTTGGATAGTCTACGTTTTGTAGTTTAAATTGACGTTAAATTTACAATAACATAATGCTTTAACAAAAAAAAAAGGTACTAATTAGGTATTTTATGCTCTTCAAAAGTAATAAAACTATTTATAGGTTTTTTATTTTCATGAGTTGCATTGTTGTAAAGTATATTTTCATAACATTTATACAATAAAATACTTGGTACATACATTTTGAATCATTTTAACCAATAAAATAACTTTAATTAATCAATTTTTTAAGCCCAATAAATTGCTTGCTGTATTCTACGTTTTGTATTTTAAATTGACATTATTTTTACATTAATATAATGATTTAACAAAAAAATAGGGTATTAATTTCTTTTTTGAAGCTATTAAAAAGTAATAAAACTATATAAAGGTTATTTATTTTCATAAGTTGCAATGTCGTATATTAAATTTTCACAACTTTTATACAATAAAATACGTGGTACATACATTTTGAATCATTTTATTCAGTAAAATAACTTTAATTAATCTATTTTTTAAGAACAATAAATTTCAGGCTGTAGTCTACGTTTTGTATTTTAAATTGACATAAAATTTACAATAAAATAATGATTTAATAGAAAAAGGGTACTAATTTCGTATTTTAAGCTCTTAAAAAGTCGTCAAACTATTTATAGGTTATTTATTTTCTTGAGTTGCATTGTCGTAAAGTATATTTTCATTACTTTTATACAATAAAACACTTGGTACATACATTTTGAATCATTTTAACCAATAAAATAACTTTAATTAATCAATTTTTTAAGTACAATAAAATGCTTGCAAAGTCTACGTTTTGTAGTTTAAATTGACGTTAAATTTACAATAACATAATGCTTTAACAAAAAAAAAGGTACTAATTAGGTATTTTATGCTCTTAAAAGGTAATAAAACTATTTATAAGTTCTTTATTTTCACGAGTTGCATTATCGTAAAGTATATTTTTATAACATTTATACAATAAAATACTTAGTACATACATTTTGAATCATTTTAACCAATAAAATAACTTTAATTGATCAATTTTTTAAGTACAATAAAATGCTTGCTTAGTCTACGTTTTGTAGTTTAAATTGACGTTAAATTTACAATAACATAATGCTTTAACAAAAAAAAAAGGTACTAATTAGGTATTTTATGCTCTTAAAAGGTAATAAAACTATTTATAGGTTCTGTATTTTCACGAGTTGCATTATCGTAAAGTATATTTTTATAACATTTATACAATAAAATACTTAGTACATACATTTTGAATCATTTTAACCAATAAAATAACTTTAATTAATCAATTTTTTAAGCACAATAAATTACTTGTTGTAGTCTACGTTTTGTCTTTTAAATGACATTAAATTTACATTAAAATAATGATTTAACAAAAAAATAGGGTACTAATTTCTTTTTCGAAGCTATTAAAAAGTCATAAAACTATATATAGGTTATTTATCTTCATGAGTTGCAATGTCGTATATTAAATTTTCACAACTTTTATGCAATAAAATACTTGGTACATACATTTTGAATCATTTTAGGGAATAAAATAACTTTAATTAATCAATATTTTTAAGCACAATAAATTGTTTGCTATAGTCTACGTTTTGTATTTTAAATTGACATTATATTTACATTAATATAATGATTTAACAAAAAAATAGGGTATTAATTTTTTTTTGAAGCTATTAAAATGTAATAAAACTATATAAAGGTTATTTATTTTCATGAGTTGCAATGTCGTATAGTATATTTTCACAACTTTTATACAATAAAATACTTGGTACATACGTTTTGAATCATTTTATTCAGTAAAATAACTTTTATTAATCCATTTTTTAAGCAAACTAAATTGCATGCTATAGTCTACGTTTTGTCTTTTAAATTGACATTAAATTTACATTTAAATAATGATTTAACAAAAAAATAGGGTACTAATTTCATAGTTTAATCTATTAAAAAGTCGTAAAACTATTTAAAGGTTCTTTATTTTTATGAGTTGCATTGTCGTATGGTATATTTTCATAACTTTTATATAATAAAATACTTGGTACATACATTTTGAATCATTTTAACCAATAAAAAACCTTTAATTAATGAATTTTTTAAGCACAATAAATGTCTTGCTATAGTCTGCGTTGTGTATTTTAAATTGACATTAAATTTACAAACAAATAGTGTTTTAACAAAAATAATAGGGTACTAATTTCTTTTTTGAAGCTATTAAAAACTCATAAAACTATTTATCGGTTCTTTATTTTCATGAGTTGCATTGTAGTATAGTATATTTTCATAACTTTTAAACAACAAAATACTTGGTACATACATTTTGAATCATTTTAACGTATAAAATTTCTTTAATTAATCTATTTTTTTAAGCACAATAAATATCATGCTATACTCTACGTTTTGTATTTTAAATTGACATTAAATTTACAATAAAATAATGATTTAAAAAAAATAGGGTACTAATTAGGTATTTTGAGCTATTAAAAAGTCATAAAACTATTTATAGGTTCTTTATTTTCATGAGTTGCATTGTCATATAGTCTATTTTGTGAACTTTTATACAATAAAATACTTGGGACATACATTTTGAATCATTTTAACAAATAAAATAACTTCAATTAATCAACTATTTTTATAATAAAATATTGATTTAATAAAAAATAGGGCACTAATTTCGTATGTTTTGCTATTAAAATGTCATAAAACTATTTATAGTTTCTTTATTTTCATGAGTTGCATTGTCGTATACTATATTTTCATAACTTTTATACAAAAATTACATGTTACGTATATTTTGAATCATTTTAACAAGTAAAATAACTTTAATTAATCAATTTTTTAAGCATAATAAATTGCTTGCTGTAGAGTACGCATTTTATTTTAAATTGACATAAAATTTACGAAAAAATATTGATTTAACAAAAAAATATGGTACTAATTTCATATTTTAAGCTATTAAAAAGTCATAAAACTATTTATAGGTTCTTTATTATCATGAGTTGCATTGTCGTATAGTATATATTCATAACTTTTATATTACAAAATACTTCCTACACACATTTTGAATCATTTTAAGGAATAAAATAACTTTGATTAATTAATTTTTTTTAAGCACAATAAATTGCTTGCCATAGTTGACGTTTTGTATTTTAAGTTGACATTAATTTACAATAAATAATTGATTTAGCAAAAAAGGAGGGTACTAATTAGGTATTTTAAGCAATTAAAATGTCATAAAACTATTTATAGGTTCTTTATTTTCATGTGTTGCAATGTCTTATAGTATATTTTCATAACTTTTATATTACAAAATACTTCGTACACACATTTTGAATCATTTTAATGGATAAAATAATTTTGATTAATTAATTTTTTTAAGCACAATAAATTGCTTGCCATAGTAGACGTTTTGTATTTTAAGTTGACATTAATTTACAATAAAATATTGATTTAACAAAAAAGTAGGGAACTAATTAGGTATTTTAAGCGATTAAATTGTCATAAAACTATTTATAGGTTCTTTATTTTCATGAGTTGCATTGTCGTATAGTATATTTTCATAACTTTTATATAATAAAATAATTGGTACATACATTTTGAATAATTTTATCCTATAAAATAACTTTAATTAATCAATTTTTTAAGCACAATAAATTGACATTAAAATAATTATTTAACAAAAAATAGGGCTCTAACTTTGTAGTTTAAGCTATCAAAAAGTTATAAAACTATTTATAAATTCTTTATTTTCATGAGTTGCATTGTCGTATGGTATATTTTCATAACTTTTATACAACAAAATACTTGGTACATACATTTTGAGTCATTTTAACCAATAAAATAACTTTAATTAATCAATCTTTTTAAGCACAATAAATTGCTTGCCGTAGTCGACGTTTTGTATTTTAAGTTGACATTAACTATACAATAAAATAATGATTTAAGAAAAAAATAGGGTATTATTTTCTTTCTTGATGATAATAAAAAGTCATAAAACTATTTATAGGTTCTTTATTTTCATGAGTTGCATTATCGTATAATATATTTTCAAAACTTTTATACAATAAAATACTTGGTACATACATTTTGAATCATTTTAACCAATAAAATAACTTTAATTACTCAATCTTTTTAAGCACACTAAATTGCTTCCCATACTCGACGTTTTGTATTTTAAGATGACATTAACTTTACAATAAAATATTAATTTAACAAAAAAGTAGGGTACTAATTAGGTATTTAAAACAATTAAAATGTCATAAAACTAATTATAGGTTCTTTATTTTCATGAGTTGCCTTGTCGTATCATATATTTTCATAACTTTTATAGAATAAAATACTTGGTACATACATTTTTAACCATTTTAACCAATAAAAAAACTTTAATTAATCAATTTTTAAGCACAATAAATTGCTTGCTATGGTCTACGTTTTGTATTTTTAATTGACATTAAATTTACAATAAAATAATGATTTAACAAAAAAATGGGGTACTAGAGCTATTAAAAAGTCAGAAAACTATTTATAGGTTCTTTATTTTCATGAGTTGCATTTTCGTATAATATATTTCACAACTTTTGTACAATAAAATACTTGGTACATACATTTTGAATCTTTTTAACCAATACAATAACTTTAATTAATCAATTATTTTAAGCACAATAAATTGATTGCTATAATCTACGTTTTGTATTTTAAATTGACATTAAATTAAAAATCAAATAATGATTTAACAAGAAAATAGGATACTAATTTCTTTTTTGAAGCTATAAAAAATTCGTAAAACTATTTATAGGTTCTTTATTTTCATGAGTTCATTGTCGGATGGTATATTTTCATAACTTACATACAATAAAATACTTCGTACATACATTTTGAATCATTTTAACCAATAAATTAACTTTAATTAATCAATTTTTTTAAGCACAATAAAATACTTGCTATAGTCTACGTTTTGTAGTTTAAATAGACGTTAAATTCATAAAAAAATAATGATTTAACAAAAAAAAGGGGTACTAATTAGGTATTTTAAGCTAATAAAAAGACATCAAACTATTTATATGTTCTTTATTTTCATGTGTTGCATTGTCGTGTGGTATATTTTCCAAACTTTTATACAATAAAATACTTGGTACATACATTTTGAATCTTTTTAACCAATAAACTAACTTTAATTAATCAATCTTTTTAAGCACAATAAATTGCTTGCTATTGTATACATTTTGTCTTTTAAATTGACATTAAATTTACAATAAAATAATTATTGAACAAAAAAATAGGGTACTAATTTCTTTTTTGAAGTTATTAAAAAGTCACAAAACTATTTATAGGTTCTTTATTTTCATGAGTTGCATCGTCTTATAATATATTTTCATAACTTTTTTACAATAAAATACTTGGTACATACAATTTGAATCATTTTAAAGAATAAAATAATTTTAATTAATCAATTTTTTAAGCACAATAAATTGCTCACTATAGTCTGCGTTTTGTATTTTAAATTGAAATTAAATTTACAATAAAATAATGATTTAACAAAAAAAATAGGGTACTAATTTCTTTTTTGAAGCTATTAAAAAGTCACAAAACAATTTATAGGTTCTTTATTTTCATAAGTTGCATTGTCGTATAATATATTTCACAACTTTTATACAATAAAATACTTGGTATATACATTTTGAATCATTTTAACGAATACAATAACTTTAATTAATCAATTATCTTAAGCACAATAAATTTCTTGCTATAGTCTACATTTTGTATTTTAAATTGAAATTAAATTTACAATAAAATAATGATGTAACAAGAAAACAGGGTACTAATTTCTTTTTTGAAGCTATTAAAAAATCATAAAACTATTTATAGGTTCTTTATTTTGATGAGTTGCATTCTCGTATAGTACATTTTCATAATTTTTATACAATAAAATACTTGGTAAATACATTTTGAATCATTTAAACGAATAAAATAACTTTAATTAATCCATTTTTTAAGCACAATAAAATACTTGCAATAGTCTACGTTTTGTATTTTAAATTGACATCAAATTTAGAATAAAATAATGATTTAACACAAAAATAGGGTACTAATTTCTTTTTTGAGGCTATTAAAAAGTCATAAAACTATTTATAGGTTCTTTATTTTCATGAGTTGCATTGTCGTATAGTACACTTTCATAACTTTTATACAATAAAATAGTTGGTAAATACATTTTGAATCATTTAAACAAATAAAATAACTTTAGTTAATCAATTTTTTAAGCACAATAAATTGCTTGCTTTAGTCTACGTTTTGTATTTTAAATTGAAATTCAATTTACAATAAAATAATGATTTAACCACAAAAATAGGGTACTAATTTCTTTTTTTAGGCTATTAAAAAATCATAAAACTATTTATAGGTTCTTTATTTTCATGAGTTGCATTGTCGTAAAGTACATTTTCATAACTTTTATACAATAAAATACTTGGTAAATACATTTTGAATCATTTAAACGAATAAAATAACTTTAATTAATCATTTTTTAAGCACAATAAATTGCTTGCTATAGTCTACATTTTGTATTTTAAATTGAAATTAAATTTATAATAAAATAATGATTTAACACAAAAAAGGGTACTAATTTATTTTTTGAAGCTATTAAAAAGTCAGAAAACTATTTATAGGTTCTTTATTTTCATGAGTTGCATTGTCGTATTCTACATTTTCATAACTTTTATACAATAAACTACTTGGTACATACATTTTGAATCATTTTAACCATTACAATAACTTTAATTAATCAATTTTTTTAAGCACAATAAATTGCTTGCTATAGTCTACGTTTTGTATTTCAAATTGATATTAAATTTACAATAAAATAATGATTTAACAAAAAATAGGGTACTAATTTCTTTTTTGATGCTATTAAAAAGTCAAAAAATTATTTATCGGTTCTTTATTTTCATGAGTTGCATTGTCGTATAATATATTTCACAACTTTTGTACAATAAAATACTTGGTACATACATTTTGAATCATTTTAACCAGTAAAAAAACTTTAATTAATCCATTTTTTAAGCACAATAAATTGCTTGCTATAGTCTACATTTTGTGTTTTAAATTGACATTAAATTTACAATAAAATAATGATTTAACCAAAAAATAGGGTACTAATTTCATAGTTTAAGCAATTAAAAAGTCATAAAACTATTTATAAGTTCTTTATTTTCATGAGTTGCATTGTCGTATGGTATATTTTCATAACCTTTATACAATAAAATACTTGGTACATACATTTTGAATCATTCTAACCAGTAAAATAAATTTAATTAAACCATTTTTTAAGCACAATAAATTGCTTGCTATACTCTACGTTTTGTATTTTAAATTGACATTAAATTTACAACAAAATAATGATCTAACAAAAAATAGGGTACTAATTTCGTAGTTTAAACTATTTAAAAGTCATAAAACTATTTATAGGTTCTTTATTTTCATGAGTTGCATTGCGGTATTGTACATTTTCATAATTTTTATACAATAAAATACTTGGTACATACATTTTGAATCATTTTAACGAATAAAATAACTTTAGTTAATCAATTTTTTAAGCACAATAAATTTCTTGCTATAGTCTACGTTTTGTATTTTAAATTGACATTAAATTTACAATAAAATAATGATTTAACAAGAAAATAGGGTACTATTTTCTTTTTTGAAGCTATAAAAAAGTCATAAAACTATTTATCGGTGTTATATATGATTAGTTTTGATGATGTCAAATATATAAGAGCAAAAAGTTTTTATAATGTATATTGACTAACTACTATATTTAATGTAAATTTCTTATATAGTTTCGTCAATGAAAAGGAGAAAATTTGTTTGAGTTTAATTATGAAGAATGATCTTATAAAATAAAATGGGAACATCAAGTTTCAAGCTTTTATATTTGTAATTGGAGGATGATGTGGTTAAATATCTCAATTTGTAGTTTACATATATGTTATATCATCATACATTGAGTTACATATCATCTAACCTTCATTTGGATGCTCAAAATTGTTTCTGGAAGTCAAAAC
>QFDD01005058.1:0-15578 GCA_006871305.1 Vachellia collinsii | reverse complement strand
AAAAATTAAAAAAAAACAAAAGGTGGTGGAAATCATCAATTATTGTGGGGATTTTTTTTTCCCAAAAAAAAAAAAAAACATTGAATACGAATGGCTAAAGGCAAATAAAAAAAATAAAAGGTGGTGGAAACCATCAATTATCATTGGAGGTTTTTTTTTTAAAAAAAACATGAGAGCATTTAGGTCATTTAACAACAAGAATTAATTTCATAATTAGTCCATAGGTAACTATCAATTATTAGATGATCCTAACGACAAGTGATAATTTATTATACAACTTTTTAATAATTAGATTCCTCTCACTACAATTTAAGTAAACTCTTAAAAAATATTAAAAACAATTCAAGTGGTCAATTATCTTAATTTTCAAGTTGCATTTGAAAATTACATGTCGTGTTAAAAACATTTTCTGAATCCGCGAGGAAAATGAAAGAAAACTTCATGGGAATTTTCTCAAGACATGCTTGACTATGTTGGAGTTATCGTTTCATCGTGGAGGTGTCCATTATTCGAGTCGCTTTTTTCTTAAATAATATTTTTGATTTCTTGTTTATTGATTAATCTTGGTCCAAGCTTCGTGTTTTTAAGCCTTATCATGTATAATCCTTAAGCTCGGGGGTGTTTGGTTGTTATTGTATGCATGCATGTATCAAAATGGTTGATCTTCTCAAATCATTTTAGTTGCTTTAAAAGCGTTGGACTCCTTTCGGTACTAAATAATTTTCTTTTTTCCCCCAAATTAAAGTTTAGGTGAATTAAGTTTGGGCTTAATGATAACTAATAAAAGTATTTATATATCGTCCATCAATAAGGTCCTTTGACTTACAATCTTTTAGTTATGAACCAATCTATTTATCAACTTAACTAATGTTTATTGGATTTACTAGGTAATTCTATGAATCTAGAGATTTGTAAGGCATAGTCTGAGACAAAATTATTTGGACATTGTGGGGTATGCATTTGCGTTGAAGGTATGACATGTTTAATTAGCAGGATGTCACGGGTGACTCCTTGGAGTCTCACATCGGATAGGTGTGGAGGGGTCCTGGGCTATATAAGCGTGGGCGCTGCACACCCCACTAGATGCATCTTTTAGGGAGAGGGTAATGGCCCCGTGACAAGTGGTATCAGAGCCGACCCGCTCCGACTCCGATGTCCCGCCAAGCGCCCCTCGGGGTGTGGGGTAGGCAGGGGGCCCACTGTGACGAGGGCGTCAGAGGATTGGGTGGGGGAGGATGTCACGGGTGACTCCTTGGAGTCCCACATCGGATAGGTGTGGAGGGGTCCTGGGCTATATAAGCGTGGGCGCTGCACACCCCACTAGATGCATCTTTTGGGGAGAGGGTAATGACCTCGTGACAAGGAGCTGTCAAATTGATTGTCTGGCATGACATTTAATCCTTCCATACCTGTGTTAGAACATTAAAAAATGGTATCCAATATAATGATCGACATTTAATTGAAGTTTAAATATCCGTTGGAAGAAATTATTTTTAGTAATCGACATATATTGCCTGAAACACAATTGTATCAATATAATGATATGTGTCTAGTTAAAAAAAAAAATCACATTAAAGTCTTTAAACTAGGTTGTGACCAAATGATCTTTAGGGGAAAAACTAAGTAAAAGTTTGTTTTGGAGCTTTTGACTCCCCAAAAAAATTAAATCTTCTAAAACTGAGTTTTTAATATATCATTTACATAAGTTTAAGTTAAATTAAGTTTTTTATAAAACGTATTTAAACATAAATTACATTATACTAATTAATGTTTACCCAAAGTTTATAGTTTGCAATGTACACTATTATCAATAATCACAGGCTTGGTGATAGGAATCTAGAGGGTAATTATATCAATTCCATCAGATATCCTAGTTGGCATTTAACTATTAAGAAGCGTATGTAGAAGACAATTAAATCATTTTTTTTTCTATGAAACTTTATTATTAGGGAAAATTAATCTTTTTATCTTTCAACTTTTAATTTACTTATAACTCAATCCCTCAACTAGGATTATAACTCGGTATAACTCAGTCCTTGAACTTTTAACTAGAGTAAGAAATTTGGACCGGCCCGATTAAACCCCATTTAATTGGAGGGTCGGACATGTGATTTTGAGTTCTGAGAAGGAAATGTGCCTAGAAGGATCAGCCATAATGGGCTAAGGGCTTAAAAGGGTCGACTCGTTTAAATTCGTCATTATTTAGGGTAAAACTGATTTAGCCCGAATCATACTGGGTCAAAATTTTTTGAGTTAGGGACTTGACTAAACCGATTAGATGACTGGGTTGCCAGTTTCCTGATCAACCCTTTGGAGTCTGGCTTTTAATACACCGGTTGAAATCCCATAGTAATTTTAGTTTATGATAAGCTACATTATTTATAATAAAAATGGCTTTTGAATCAGATTGTCTGCGCCCAAAAATCATGTTTAACTTGTATATTACTTGTTTTGTTTACTTCAGGCACTAGTTGTTGGTAGGGAAGACAGACAGGCCAGGGGCCAAAAGAAGAAGAAGAGACAAGGTATAATGGTTTTCGGCACTTTTCTAAAGGTGATTGAAAATTAGATCCAATAAAAAATGGTGGGAATAAGTCTTTTCATGTTGAAAAGAAAATAAACTTCCATAAGCAAATTCCGCCACAGATGAAAGATTCAAATTATCCATTTTCATCTCAGATTTTTAGCAAACCAAACATCCTCTCTATAGTTGGTGGTGTACGGATTACGGTGGTCTTATATGTTGACATGCATAACCTTTTGGGGAATTTTTATTGTTCTGGACTTGGATACTTGAATAAAACCAAGTACTTAAAATAAAATCACTTCCAAATTCTAAAAAGAGCATCATTAATCAATCTAAGGAAGAGACTTATCTTAAAACACTTAAATCTGTTACTCAAGATTTCCCTTCCTAACCGACGCACGTAACAAAAGGTCGTTAAGCGATACGTACATGTTAGTTTGAGCTGTCGTCCAGACGAAAGAAGAACAAATCCCAACCATCTCTTGCAAATTACATTCCCTCATATCAAACTGTACGAAGCGATGAGTTATTACTACCAATCTAACTATTAAAGACCCCTTCAACCCAAGTTGTTAAAATCTTTAGAGGGTCAAGGTGCAAATTTCCATCCAAAGTATTTATTCAAAAATAATGTTGTCTCGAAAGTTTTTAAGGTTTAATATTATGCATTAAGTTGTACAATGTACTGATTTTATCTAATCTCATTAAAAAACTGATATTAACCATTAAAAAATTGATGTTGATAATCACTATTGTTAGTTGTGAGGGGGCAACTTCGCTCCATTTTAGCATTTTAAAGACAAATTTTTTGTTTAAAAAAAACTTCCAAGACAACATTACTTATGAAACAATGAAAACATCCAAACAAATCATGTTCCATTGTACTAAAGCCCCTTGGGTTAGAATTACCAAGCCCTGAATCTTGATGCTAATAAAGATGGTTTCAGATGCTTCAACAAAGAACACTAACAGCATTTTCTGTTAAAAAAATAATAGTAACTCAACAGGAGAAGGCTCATGATAAACAAATAAAATGTTAATGGGTTTACAATTAAACATTGAGACCTCTAGGAGTTGCATGCATTATCTTTACCTTTTCTGCTTATATTTGGATCAGTACTAGAAACTATTTTTTCAACATAATTTACGGTTTACAAAGTAAATATTAAGAATATTTTTATCTTAACTTGCATAAATGTGTTTTTTTGATGTGATCCCAAACATATCCAGTATATTCTATTCTTCTTCTTCTTCATGGAGCGGATGTATATATATTCGAATTATTCAGCTCCTTGATTTTGTTGTCAAAACCTTATGGCTTTCCTTTGGTGTTTGTTGGGTAAAAGCTTACGGTACTTGAAGCCATATCATGAGCTACAAGTGTTTGAATGCTACTGTCCGATGCATGTGTTTAGAATGGTTGATTTTTCATTCAAAGGATTCAAATAGTAGCTTTTCAAATGTCAAAACAACTTGCTCGGAGGAAAACCATTTTATAGATACTTACACTTTTCATCAATTTTTAATATGAGACCTATGCTTCTTTTGATCTTTTTATTAAATCTTTTAATTTGTCTATGTTAGCACGGTTAGTTCTTATAATAATTTTGGAATGTTAGTACTATTAATCTATATGATAGCTAACGATGGAACTAACACAGTAAAGTCAAAATAATTTAGAAAAAAAAAATGATAGGAACCAAATTAAATATTAAAGAAAAAGTATAGATGCATGAAAAATAGTTTTTCTCTTGTTTAGATTCGCTTTCATAACTTCAGAAGCTCTTTAAAAGTCAATGTAAGCCTAAAAATTATGCTTCTACTGGTAATGGGAGTCAAATGATTCTTTTCACAAGCCAACTTAAAACCTGAAGCCACATTTTTGAAATTTTGAGAGTTATGAAAGCTAAATGAGTAAACAAACTAACTCCTGACTTCGCTTCAGTTTGCAAAGTACACGCAGCCGGATAAAAGTCACTTCTGCAAATATTAATCCTCTCTCTGCACTGTAAATATTTTGTGAGACAAAATAATTATTTGCAAATGCAAAGTGTTGTATTGACTTGAATGTGTGGCATGCTCAGCTAGCAATTGCAGAGTAAGGCTCATCTCTCTCACCAATGGATTCTCCTTTAAAGATCAAGTCATGAGAAGGGTACATAGATAAGATTAGCATTCCATTGGCTCTAATAAGGAAACCTTTTGGCGACAGGTTGAAGGAAACTTTCAGAAACGGACATTATGTTTTGCTCATAATAGATTGCTTTACCGGAACCAATTTCAGTGCTAAGCTTTAAGCTTAACTCACCCTATTAATCTGATCTGGATCGTCTAGATCTGGATCTGGATGGTTCAGATTTGATTTTTTTTAAAATAATAATTTTGTAGTTAAAAAATTATTTTTTGAAAAAATAGTAGTTGAGATATTGCTTTTATTTTTTATTCTGCATCTATTGGAATAATTTTTTTTAGAAAAAAACAGATTTTTATAAAATCAAATCTGGACCATCCAGATCAGATCTGAACAGTTCAGATCATATTAGTAGGATGAGCTAAGCTTAAAGCTTAGCACTGAAACTCGTTCCTTGCTTTACCTATTAATTATCATGATATAATTACTACATGCAGTATAATAAATTCAAAGGAGAATTAATGCGCAGTCTCACATAAGCAATTCAATCTCTAATTAAAAGTCTCACACGTGGAACAACATTTAATGACAAGATCCAATGGATGAAATGACAAGTGATTGTTGCATATTCTTCATTTGTTATAAAACCTTTTTGTGATTAAATTATTTACGTGAGCCTGTAATTCTCCTTAAAGTTTAATCATGTGATTTATAGAGAAATAAAGACATCTTCATGAAATATATTATTGAGCGAGCATGACTGCTATGCAATGACCAAATAAAGTCATATCAACAAAAAAATGAAGGCATACAAAATAAAAAAGAATAATGACCAAGACTTTTCCTACATTGACTACACCTAAGACCCAGTCATTGTGTATAATGTAATTATGTAAGGAATTAAACTTTTTAAAATATATTAAACATCTAAACCAGAAAATTTTCAGTATAAATTTTCATATAAAAAGATAGGAAAGATTACTATATGAAGTTCCAAGTAAGGGATTTATTTACCTCAATATTTTTTATGTATACATCTCACACAACTATTTGATTGTAATAATACAAAATACAACATTGAAAACCTGTATTTATTCTTACAATTATTCAAAAGTTACAAAATAATGAAATACTAAAACATAATTACTAATAGTTAGTGGTTATTTGATTTAGTAATCCAATAAATAAAGGTAAAAAATCATCAATACGATGACAAATTAATGCAATAAATTCAGTTAAAAGTAGTATAAGTTCACTAAACATCCAAATAAAAAATCGGACTTCTTTTTAAAAAATAAGCTTGACATGAATTACTCATGTTAGGACCAATTTAACCCAAATCACACCGATCAAAATATTTGGAGTTAGAGATCTGACCGACCCTGTTATAACATTCGGTCATTTCAACCATATGCTGCAAATTACATTACATCAAACTGTGTGTGAAGTGATAAGTTATTACTACCAATCTAACTATTAAAGACCCCTTCAACCCCCCCGGGAGTTGTTAAATAAAATCTTTATTAGATTAAGGTGTAAATTTTGGTTCAAAGTATTTATTTGAGAGTAATATTATTTTAAAAGTTTTAAAGATTTAATGTCATGTCTGAAATTACACAATGTAGTCCCATTCAAAAATTGATATTAATCATCACTATTGATAACTGTGAGGGGCAACCTCACTCCATATGAACACTTTAAAGACAATCTTAAAAAAATATTTTCCGGAAGAACATTACTACTAAATGAAAACCATCAAACAAATCATGTTCCGTTGTACTAAAGCTCCTTGGGTTAGAATAGTGCGTCATACCAAGCCGTGAATCTAGATGCTAATAAAGGTGGCTGCAAATGCTTCAACAAAGAACACTAGCAACATTTTCCAGTTTAAAAAATAGCAATAACTCAACAGTAAAGGGCTTACAATTAAAACATTGAAACCTTGAGGAGTTGTATGCAATTGATCCAAAAATTAGAAAATTTTGAGTATAACTTAACCTTAGGCTTATATACAAGAAAATAAAGGCGAGCAAGAATGGAAAGTGTAATGATGGCCACAACTTTTTCACATTGACTTAGACTTTGAAACAAACTGACCTGCCCACTTTTCACGTTCTCCGTTGACTATGACTTGGCCAAAAGACCCAGTCCTTGGGTATAGTAATGGATAAGTAACTAAACTCTTTAAGCGTATATTCAAAATTTAAAATTATTGATTATTTTCATATGTATAACCAAACCAGAAAAAACATCAATAAAAAATTTCATACTAATCAGAATTAAGGATTGTTTCCATAATTAAGTGCGTGGCTGAGGAAATGATATATTACCTCAATCCTTAATATAATATTTAAATGGTTAATTTGAGTAGATTGAGAAAGCTAAATGAATAAGAGAGATTATGTAATATATATTTATAATTTATTTGATTTTTTAATCTTTTCAAATTAGTGAAATGGGTTTTATATTAATGACAATAGCTATTAGTTAGTATTTTTATGTTTATAATAGCATATACTATTTGTAAAATTGGCTTACGTTTCAGATTTAATTCACACAAAAACATGTTTAACTTGTGTGTGTTTGTGTATTCTTTATCTTATTGTTTAGTTTTTATTTGCCAAATCATTTGAAAAATATAGGGAGAATTGGAGTTAAATTCTCTGATGAAATATTAATTGTAGAATGAGACATTCCACAATATGCAATTGAACTTCTAGGTTATGTGTAACTGAGTTTCCACATTATGCAACTGAGTTTTTATAAGGGTTTAATGACAGGTCTCATTCTTTAATTAATTCCCCCAATGGAGGATTTATCTCAAATTCTTCAAAAAATATATGCCGTGCTAAAGGGTTTTTTGAATTTACGGGGGAAATGAAAGAAAACTTCATTGGATTCTTCTTTCAATTTTGTCGATGAACCCAATATTTTTCTTTTAACAATTTGATTGGAAATTAACATTTCATTGTCAAAGAACAACCAAACAATTGGAAAAGTTAAATTCCTTTTATTTTATTCTATTTAGTATCGTGAAAATTTATGATTTTGACAATTGGAAAAGTTGAGGGTTTGTTTTTTTAATCTTATTTTTCAAGTAACGTGAAAATTTATGGGGATTAATTCTCCTGACCTTTAGACTTGGACTATTACAAAGGCATATTCGTTAAGTCATTTGATTATTGAGGCAGTTGATAGCAACTTAAATTGCACGACAACTTCCCATGTAATTAAAATAGGGAAAATAGCACAAGAGTCGCACGATAGCATGATAATAGCAAAAAAGTCCCATGAATTTATTTTTGTTGTGAACGGTCCCTTGAGACCTCAGTGAAATATAAATATCAAATGCAATTATTCTTATGCCCTCACTCTCAGTTATTCAAAAAGAAAGAGAAGTCGACAGTTAACATGAAATATTTCCCCTGCTCAAAACTTGAAAGTTAGAGAAGTTGTAAACTGAGAAGCGGAGGAGCACTTACAAACCATCACCGTAGCATTCCTTCGCAATCGCTTGAGGAGACGCTGCACTGAGGAGAAGACATCGTCACCATCACCGTCGCTGAGAGATTGAGGAGTCACCGTCGTTGAGAGCATAAGTCACCATCGTTGAGCCAGGGAGAAGAAGCATTTTGGTCTTCTCCATTTTACCCTTTTCACATACTTTAAACTGATACCCACAACACCAATCGCAACAATATCAAAAAAGTTCCTCGTCATCGCCAAAGAAAAAGACCCAAAAGCCTAAACTCGAGTTTTGGTTCCCAAAATAAATGACTTGTCAATCCAACTTAATGATTTGTCAATCCGGTTACTCAACTTGTCAATGGAATGACTTGTCAATCCAGCTTATGGCTTGTCAATCTGGCTGCTTAATTTGTCAATGGAATGACTTGTCAATCCTTGCTTCTGGACTTGTTAATCGTGGTTGTTAGACTTGTCAATAGTAGCTTTTGGACTTATCAATGGTGGCCATAGGGAAAAGAGGCTTCTCCTATGTTGGTGTCTGTCTAGTGTTGCTCAACTTTCTATATTACTGAGTTGTTGTTTTGAGTGCTGTGTTGCTATAGCTGATTTGTAATCTCCACGTTAGTGTTATTTGTTCATTTTGATGTGCTGTTTGTGAGATCACTGTGTTCAGCTCAATACATTATAGTTATATAGTTTAACCACCAAATTATTCACATAAACATTGATATTTGTTAGTTCAGTGTGTATGAATTCAGCTAGAGTTACTTTTGGAGGATTTCATGGAATGTATTAACTATGCAAATCAACATTGATGTAAAGGACTTGTAATGAAATGGTAGAAAAACTTTAAAACTATTTCTAAGAGTCAATATTTAATCAAGAGCGAAATGGCAATGGAGAATTTTTACTATCTTATGTACAACTTATCTCAAGCCAATGACATGATTCAAAATGATCATATTGCGCTCTCCCACTTCTATTTGAATTCTGACGCCAAATGTTTAGACATCAATTACATACAACATCAGAAAATATTTGAACTAATTTATTTATTGACAAGTCCATAAATACAATTGACAAGTCTAGAAGCAGAAATTGACAAGTCATTAAGTTGAATTGACAAGTTATTCCATTGACAAGTTGAGCAGCCAGATTGATAAGTCATTAAGCTGGATTGACAAGTCATTAAGTTAGATTGCCAAATCATTTATTTTGGGAGTCAAAACTTGAGTTTTTGGTTGCAAAACTCGAGTTTCAGCTCTAAGAATAGAGTTTCGATTGTGAGTCTTCTTCTCCGGCGACGATGAGGAACTTCTACAATATTGTTGTGACTGGTGTTGTAGGTATCTATTTAAAGTATGTGAAAAAGGTAAAATGGAGGAGACCGAAATGCTTCTTCTCCCCGGCTTAGCGATGATGACTTATGCTATTAATGACGGCAACTCCCCAGTCTCTCAAAGACGACGTCTTCTCCTTAGTGCAGCGTTTCCTCAAGAGATTGCGAAGGAATGCTACAGCGATGATTTGTAAGTATTCCTCCGCTTCTCAGTTTGTAACTTCTCCGGCTTTCAAGTTTCGAGTAGGGAAATGTTTGGTGTTAACTGTCGGCTTCTTTTTCTTTTTGAATAACTGAGAGCGAGGGTATAAGGGTAATAATTGCATGTGATATTTACATTTCATTGAGGTCCTAAGGGACCATTTCGCAAGAGAGCCAAATTTAAAGGACTTTTTTGCTATTAACATGCTACCGTGGAACTTTGGTGCTATTTTCCCATTAAAATATAGGATATCTTGCTATAATATTTTCAACCATTCTAGTTTAATTACGTTTGATTTAAAATAGTATGTTTGATTTCTTCACATTGTTGTTATGAAAAGCTTTCTTCACATTTTAATACATACATGAATCTCAGTTTAATGGAATGAACTAGTCCCTTATAATGTGATGAATCCCAGTTCAAATCAATGTTGGAAGATATGCCTAACAGTACCTTGAATACAATTTTTCCGTCCGGAAGATTAAGGTTGTTAACAAAAAAATATGATAATTGTCTATTAAAATATGATTAAAAATGTATATTGACAATGACATTTATCATTATCATTAGGCGGATGGAAGAAAAAGGAATTCTCTAACGCTTAAATAAAACTTAACATTCAAATCATGTAATTAAAAAAAATTATGTTAATATCATTACCTCTAAATGGGCCTCGTACTAATCAAATTCAAATTAATTAACTTTGAGTAGTATCACCTTGGTTCTTTTTTTTTTTTTTGCCAAAATCACTTTGGTTCTTATTATAAATCATTTCTAGGAGAAATTTTGGTTCTAACTATAAGTTACATGTTGAGTATTCAATGATCCTTTTTTTTTAATTTTATTCTTATTTAATTTTCATTAAAAAGATAGAAAGAGGAGGGAGAGATGGGAATGATTTGTCATTGTAACGAAAATATTTTATTAAGGATAAATAAAAAATCAATTTGATGCATTACTTAATACATGAGAATATATTATAAGTGATTTATAATAAAGATAAGATAGCTTGTAGTTGTATAAAAATGTCATATCATATGGAGAAAAAACTTTTCTAAATTTTGAATTATATATAAATAACTATATGATAATTAAAATTCAAACAAAAAAAATCCTCAAACTTCTATTTAGATAAATCACTTGGATTAATTATTCTTTTTTATGACTCATACAGTGTACCTTTATTTGAACTCATAACCTCATGTTTAAAAAGGGTCTTAAGAGAGGTATTAAATGTCATTTATTTATTCTTAAATAGTTTTTTTAAAATTTAAATTTCATGTAGATGATTCTTTTATAATGTTACATTGTATTATAATTTATAATTTCTAAATTTTAGTCTGAAATTGAAAATGATTTCATTTTACATATAAATTTTATCATTAAAATATAGGGGAAATTATTGTAGGATCTCAAACAAAAGAATTAATATTAATAAGGTCACATTGACAACTTAGGCAACTACCATTAACAATCTTTGAGGACATTTTTAATATTAATTATTTTATTTAAAATCTTACAGTAATTCCCCTAAAATATAAAAGGAAAATTATAGACCGGTCTTAATTTTTTTTGGACAAGATAAATGTCTTAGATATTATACAAACTCATATATAAATATAAAATTTTGATATATCAATCATAATTGTGTAAGAATAAAAAATAATTACTTTTTCTAACAAATTTTCCTGTGTAATTGTTTCAGTGTTTTTCCCCTCCAAAAAAAAAATATATCCGACGGTTTCCTTGACTCCTTCCTTCTTTCCACCACCACCACCTGGTTCTTGCAGTCTTCCTCTGTCGTTTACCCTCTCTTCACGTCACTGCTTCATTCATAAACTCAATCCCTCCTCTCAAATCAAACCAAAAACCCAACATTTCTCTCTCTATGAGCTCGAATTTCCACCTTTAGACCGTTAAGATTTACAAGGTTTTTCTCACTTCCCTCTTCGCCAACAATGGAAAATCGCATTGCGTTGCTCAGAAATTCCGTAATCCCTCGCTTCACGTTCTGGGTTTTGTTTCTTGTTAGCTCCGTATGTGCTCGCTTTGTGGTGGAGAAGATAGATATCGCCGTTTTGGCTCCTAAAGAGCTTCAGGAGAAGCAGGAGGGTGCGCCCGGAAACTTCGGTGTTCCCGATTATGGAGGTTACATGACTGGTTCATTGGTTTATCCTGTGAAAGGGGCTTTAGGATGCGAACCGTTTGAGGGCGATAAGCCCTTCAAGTCGGAGCCATCTTTACCTACTATTCTACTCCTTGATCGTGGAGGTACATTCTAGTCAACTCTTCGTTGACTTTTCTTAATCTTGTTTTCTGATCACTCTTGCTCCAAGCTTCGCATGATCAGCATGTTGAAGCTTTATCATGTATAATGTTTGAATGTAACTGAAAGCTGAATCGCTCTAGAGTTTCTGCCAAGGGTATTCTGTTTTCTTTTGATTTTTACTGTATGGCATGATCAGAATGGTTGACTTTTCTCAAATGATTAAAAAGTTCCTTTAATTTTCTGAATCCGGAGACTTGTAGGGCATAGTCTGAAACAAAATTATTTGCACTTGCAGAGTGTCTTTTTGCCTTGAAGGTATGGCATGCTCAATTAGCTGGAGCTGCAGCAGTATTAGTGATTGACGAGAAAGATGAGCCTCTCTTAACTATGGATTCTCCTGAAAAGACCAAGTCAGCGGAAGGGTACATAGAGAAGATTAACATTCCATCAGCTCTAATAAGGAAACCTTTCGGTGACAAGTTGAAGGAAGCTTTGAAAAACAAAGATGGACATGTTTGGGTCAAAATGGATTGGCCAATGCCTCATCCTGATGGCAAAGTTGAGTATGAGTTTTGGACAAACAGCAACGATGAATGTGGAGCTCGTTGTGATGAACAGATGAATTTTGTGAAGAATTTTAAGGGTCACGCTCAGATTCTTGAGAGGGGTGGTTATACTCTATTCACTCCACACTATATAACATGGTTTTGCCCAAAGGCTTTTATAGACAGTGATCAGTGTAAGTCTCAATGCATAAACAATGGGAGGTATTGTGCACCAGATCCCGAGAAGAATTTTTGGGAGGGATATGAAGGGAAGGATGTGGTTTTTGAGAATCTGAGGCAGCTCTGTGTCCATAGAGTTACCAAAGAGAGCGACCGATCATGGATCTGGTGGGATTATGTGACAGATTTCCATATCAGATGCTCTATGAAGGAGAAGAAATACAGTAAAGATTGTGCTGAGGTTGTCATGAAATCATTAGGTAAGTCCTAAGGCAGTGTTTGGTACAAGCTTGAAAATTTAATTATAAGTCATTTTAAGTGTAAGAAGAAGTATGTGAAAATTTTAACATAGAAATAATTAACTTTCGTAGAACTCAAATTCGTCTTAAATAGATTTCTAAGTACTTGTGATACTTTTTTTTTTGCATCAGAATTGGATTCTTCATTTTTCTACTTCATTTAAGTTTAATCTTTTGCCTACAGATCTTCCCATTGAGAAAATAAAGGAATGCATTGGTAACCCTGAAGCTGATAGTGAGAATGAAGTACTAAAAACAGAACAAAAACTCCAGGTTTAGTTCTATATCTTTTCAAATTCACAGATAATGAACTATCATCAATGAATCTAGTATAAATTAACAATTTTTCCTCATTTGTAATATTCAGGTTGGACAAGGATCTCGTGGAGATGTTACCATCTTGCCCACATTGATTATAAACAACGAGCAGTATCGAGGTTTGTTACTTTGTGCCTGTTAAAATATCATTCTGCTTAAATTATCTCATATGTTCTCTTTGAACTCATTAGCTTTTACGAATTCTTAAATCCTGCAAACAGATGACTACTTTTTCTATTATCATTCTCTCTACTTTAGCTGTATTTCTGTATAATCATATTCCTATTCCCTATTTCTTGCTTATATTTGTTCTCATTCTATCCTTATCGTTTTTATTGTTTATTTAACTGAATCTTTCCCCTGTTTAGTGCACCAAATATTTTTTTTACGTATTTAAATGATCCCTTTAGCTTCGATATCAGCATTCTAAGGATCTTGGCTTGTTTTGTGTAAAGGGAAATTGGAGAGAACTGCTGTCCTGAAGGCTGTATGCGCTGGATTTAAGGAGACTACCGAGCCTTCACTCTGTTTAAGTGGAGGTTGGTTCACCTAAGTTTCATTATTTAAGCTGAACTGTTGAAATGATTCTCCAAGTTCTGAAAATTTAACTATGATTGTGTGATTTTGTATTGGATTTGTGGTTTTCAGATCTTGAGACAAATCAGTGCCGTGAAAAGAATGGAGGATGCTGGGAGGACAGAGGAGCTAACGCAACTGCTTGCAAGGTACATATATGAATAAATGATTTCAATTCCTGCCTCACTTTCTAAAATAGCATTATTTTGCAATTTTCTTTGTTTAAATTTTGGTCTATTAGTGATTGATTATAATTACCGTCAAACTGATAGCGTGACCTGAAATTTTTTAACAGGATACTTTCCGGGGAAGAGTTTGTGAGTGCCCCATTGTAAACGGTATTCAGTATAAAGGGGATGGCTATACATCTTGTGAAGGTATGCCTTTTTCCAGCTGTGCATCTTGTAAAGTATTATAACATATGAGCATTTTTTATGATTTAGCACGACAATTTGGATTCCTTTAAAGATTTCATTTCCATATCATATTTCCATCAATGTCTTTAACATTCATGAATGAGATAAGAGAGAAATTCCGGAACTCTTTTCTTCTATTGGCAGCTTTTGGACCTGCGAGGTGTTCAATCAACAATGGAGGATGTTGGTCAGAAACCAGAGATCGCGTAACTTTCTCAGCTTGCACAGTTCAGTATTGCTTAATCTAACCTTCAGAGTCCCTTTTTAAGAAAATAATGTTAAAGTACTCTATTTGACATGCCTCAAGTGTCAAGGCTTCCTGACTTCCCTTCTTTTTTTATTTTCTCATGTATAAAGGGGGCCAAAGAAAACGGGTGTGAATGCCCATTTGGCTTTACTGGGAATGGGACAACATGTGTAGGTAATGTTTGTTTCCATAATGACAGTTCAAGATAGTCTCTAATCTTTTGCCAATGATCAATTTAAGAGACATTTTAACCTAACATCCTTAAACTTTTTCTGGTCTGATGCAGATGTTGATGAATGTAAGGAACACAGTGTTTGTCGCTGTGATGGCTGCACTTGCGAGAACACTTGGGGCAGTTATGAATGCAAGTGCAAAGGAAACCTTATGTATATAAGAGGCCAAGATATTTGTATCGGTAAGATTTGTGTGCAGTCAAAAGTTAAGACGTTCTAGTTTGAGCATTATGTGGAAAGAACCCGATGAAATTTTGGTCATTATACAAAGATCTCTTTGTTTATTCAAAGAAATGATCTGAACGAATAACATGAACTGAAGCTCTGTGTATCACATTCCTTTTCCCAGCACCTTCATTTGCTACTGTTTCAGTTATCATTTCTAGCACAACTTCATTCTGCACTGTCACTTTTATACAACCAAAGAAATGAAACTACACACACACACACACATATAAGCGTTTTCTGATTTTGTTGGGTTTAGAATGGAACTAAACTTCTGGAATGGGAGTTTTTATTTTCACTTGTGTGATCGTTTGTTGAATGTCTAGTGAAATGAACTTGTATCATTCTCCTCATAAGTGCATGGCATCTTGATGCCTACTTGATTTTATTGCTATTAACAATTCTTATCTCACAAACACAGTATTTCTTGATTCCTAGACTGATCTATCAGAATTTTGTATTACTTTTACAGAAAGAAGTAGCGGATCAAAATCTGGCCGGTACCTCGCCTTTGTGTTCGTGGCGGTAATCATTGGAGCTTGTGTAGCTGGTTACTTGTTCTACAAGTACAGGTTCCGGGTAAGTAAAAGCCCATGAATAATT